>OY856412.1:577751793-577791793 GCA_963693085.1 Alisma plantago-aquatica | reverse complement strand
ATGTTATTGAGGTTAAGTATGATGTTGACGGAAATTTTGTATCCACATCCAGTTGGTGCGAATGGGTTCGGAAGATGCTATTGGGCCGTAGTGACAAGCTTTTTCTTTGACTGTTTGGCCATAATACCATCAAGGTTTGGATAACCAACATCAACAATGAGACACCCGATCATCTGGTCCGATTTGAGTACTTGACAGGGGATAGCATATATTTGGACTCATTCGATGAGGAGAGCACACCCAATTTCCCTTCTATTCCTACTATTGGTACCATCCATTTCCCTATCACCATCAGTTTAGATTCATCTAACAACGACAAGCTCTGTGACACAACAACATCAACAAAGTAGGTCTAAGCTAGCAACAAATTTACTTTCCTATATATGCACATGTTTAGGGGTACAACAAGCCCCCCTTATTTAATTATCTACTATCATGTTATTTTCTAAACTTTGTTGTCATAATTAGTATTTTGATAACATGTTAAACTTTGAAAGACGATGTCTGAATGATTTTTTTGAATTGTCTTATCTATATACATGTGTCTGTGAAGATGGAATGAATGAATGTTTCTGTGTGTGTGTGTGTGAAAAGAAATGAATGGAACTGCAGGTTGCTAAATGTGTGTGAATATATGAAATGGAGGAATGAAATATAGGTTTCTACATGCATACGTGTGTGTGATGATTCATATTTGAAATTAAATGTGTTTATTATACATGTGTGTGAATCATATGATCCATATAAAATATATAATTTGTATACATCTTGTCAATATTTGTAGGTTTGTGGCCTGTTGTTGGATGAAACCAAAGGGATGTTGTAAACCTACAGTTCAGAACTGAACTGCAGGTTCTGTATATCCTACTGACCAGCCAGACAGTAGGCCTGGGAGCTAATAAAAAAACAAAACATCGACATCGGTTAAATACCAAAAACTGACAACGAATGCTTAACTGTGTCAGATGTTTGTTATAAACTGATGCCTATGGTCCGACTGCTGGCACGTTTGGGTTAAATTGTAATCGAGAATGGCTTTCTGTCGTTAGTTATGTAACCGACACTGAAGTCTACTTTTAGTGTCACCCACTTGGGTATCACTTCAATACCAACGACAAATGTCTTACTTAACTGACGCGAAATGTGTTATCTATTTTACATATCTGTAAACTCGTCTGTGGAAAACCTAGAATTCCTCTCTAAAAAGGATATATAAAATCTAAAAATAATACAAAGTAGCACTATCTACACTTAAGGTTGGTTCAAGTTTCAGCCAAAGCACCAACTAGGGAAGGAATAAAATCCTTTATATTATTATGATTAAGAGACTTTATACATCCAAATTTTACTGACACTCTGCTAGGGTTAGCCGAATCTAGCCTATCATATGGACCGACATACTTTAATGCTATCCCTAATTTCTCACTATCCTTAAGTGATCCATGCTTATTAAAAGCTTTAACCTTAAATATCCAAACCCTCAGGGTTTCACATGGAAGCATCATCCGAGAATGTTGCCATTTGTTATAGGGTATGCTTCAAGTCCATGAACAGATTTACACCACAGTCACTCATCTATCTCGAAAAAGGCACAACAACACTCTTTCACATGTTAGAAATAACACAGTCACCCCAAAATATTTAAAATGGGATGATATTAAACTACCATAATGCTATAGCCCAAGCTAATCATCCTACACCTTTACAAAATGAAAATGTTGAAGAAGTCATAGAACATCAAAATGGTGATGTAGAAATCAATTTTCTAATATCAAGTAGAAGAATCACTCTTGACTGTAGACCTTCCACTAGTTACTCTAGGGGTTTTGATACTCCTAGGTATTCCCTATACTCAAGGATTTCTACTTATGAAACACCTAGAAACTCATTATCATCTAGGATATCTTCCTCTAAAGTTCCCAAGACAACTAGGGAAACTCACTCTGAGTACCATTCTATTATACTCCCTAGAAATAAAGAAAGGGACGAAGTAGGAAAAGATAAGATATATACCACAATTAGGCCTACAATATTAACTTATCCAATCTATGAAACATCATGTTCTAACTATGAGCCATCAGAAGAAAAACTATAAACACTCTTATAGAATAGGAATTTGAAAATGATAAAGATCTGTTGAGAAGAGACTTTCTCTCTGAAGAGAATAAAGAAAAAGTTGATTGGTTCTTTGATCATTATAGTGATCAAGCAATAACATTCATTAGAGAACAATGGTATAAATATATGAAGGATGTCAATAGAAACATCCTATTCTTTTAATGGTTTGAAGAGAACCACATCACACCATTTCTAAAGACCCCAAAAAATATGGCTATCACAAAAGCCAATTTTACATGGAAATTAGGTCTTAAAGATGAATAAGTAGAATCAATACATCCTCCTTTTGAACTCATAAAAGTCTTACAAGAAGAAATACTAGACACACAAATTCTCATGACAGAAATTAGGCATGAACCTGCACACAAGAACAAATTGCTGGAATCATGCAACAAAACAATTATTCAAATTCTCATCTTCAAAGTATTACACAACAGACTAATAGGATAGAATCCATCCTGAAGGATGTTAAATCCACCATTCCCTATAAGAAAAGTGATCTCATAAATATTCCTATAATTATGCCAACTACACTCTCAATAGATGTCAGACTAGGTGAGAAAGCTCCAATCAGATTTGATAAAAATCTAGAAGATATAATTGACAAAATAACAAACTGATTACAACAATTAAATATAAGCAAAACAAGTATAAATAACTTAAACCAAGATGAATGATCTAAACATGAACTTATAGATGTATCTCCTTAAAGACGTTCTTTTCTTTGAAAATAACCTAGATACCTCTATCAATAAAATTGGATCCTCCAAACCAAGGTATTCTAAAGCAAAAAATTACTATAAAAGGCCAAAACCAGTCGACCTATAATTTGAAGGAACTCCTGATCTTCCCTTAGTTCATTTTGATGGAAAATCCCTTATGGAATGGAATATAGATGGGTTATCTAAATATTAGATCATGAAAACATGCAACCAAATTCTTGTCTATGCCAGAGCATGTCGTACCCATAAAAATTCAGAACATTCTATTGAAAACATGATTGTTTCATCTTTCACTGGACAGGTAAAAGGATGGTGGAGTAACTATCTCAAAAAAGTTCAAAGAGTTGAAATATTATATGCCACGAAAAGAAATGAAAATGGGAATTAGATAAAAACTAAAAACGTGTACTTCTAAAAAATGGAGAATGGATACTTCTCAAAAAGAGCCAGTGAATGGAAATGTTTTTGAGAAGTAACTGTTCTCCATGCTTAGTTGAGTTCCTCTTGTGTCCTTATTTCTTAGCGGGAAGGGTTCTTAGGTCTTAGGCCTCCTTGTCATAGTGGTACTATGGGTGCCCATCTTGCTATGAATAGGATTTAGGGTTTTGAGTGAGCCAATACTGTTGACAGGCCACTAAGATCTCCAAATCCAAACAAAGAAAGCTCATTTGGAACTCATTAGACTACTTTTAAAGTAGAACAAGAGTAGTGTTTAATCATCCTAGATCTCTTTGATACGAGTTGACTAGGTATGAGGCCTCCTTGTCTTAGTGGCCTACCCATGATTTAACGAGGCATATATGTATTCACTATTGACAGACCACTAGTTAGTTCTTGTTAAAGATGTCAAAGTCGTTTAACCTCCTATCTTGTGAAGCTTCTGCACATCCGGCCAATTCTATCGTTAGAAATATGTCTATTAAGAATAGTGAACAAATAAACTTTGAAAATATAGAACAATCAATCCAAAATTGGGAAACACCTAAAGTACCTATAAAAGACATTTACATCAAAGGAAGTTTTAAAGTCATCTCTAACTATTATATAAAAACAATATAGAAAACCATATATGTAAACTCATCTTTGGAAAACCTAGAACTCCTCTCTAAAAAGGATATAGAAAATCTAAAAAATAATACAAAGTACCACTATCTACACTTAGGGTGGTTCAAGTTTCAGCCAAAGAACTAACTAGGAAAGGAATAAACTCCTCTATATTATTATGTTAAAAGATTGCAAACATCTAAAGTTTACTGACTCTCTGCTAGGGTTAGTCGAATCTAGCCTATCAGATGGACCTGTCTACTTTAATGCTATCCCTGATTTCTCAGTATCCTTTAGTTATCAAGGCTTATTAAAAGATTTAACCTTAAATATCCAAACCTCAGGGTTTCACATGGAAGCATCATATAAGAATGTTGCCATTTGTTATAGGGTATGCTTGAAGCCCATGAACACAGTTACGCCATAGTCAATCATTTGTCCTGAAAAAGGCACAACAAGACTCTTTCTCACAAATGTTAGAAATAACGTAGTCACCCCAAAATCTTTAAAATGGGATGATATTAAACTACAAGAATGTTGGAGTCTATGCCAAGCTAATCATCCTACATCTTTACAAAATGCAAATGTTGAAGAAATCATAGAACATCCAAATGGTGATATAGAAATCAATTTTCTATCATCAAGTATGAAGAATCACTCTTGACTCTAGAACTTCCACTTGTTGCTGTAGGGGTTTTGATACTCCTAGGTCTTCACTATCCTTAAGGATTTCAATCTATGAAATACGTATTAACTCATTATCATCTAGGATATCTGCCTCTGAAGTTCCCAAGACAACTAGGGAAACTCCCTCTGAGTACCATTTTGTTATACTCCCTAGAAATAAAGCCAGGGACAAAGTAGGAAAGATAACATATATCCCACACTTAGGCCTACAAGCTTAACTTATCCAATCTATGAAACATCATGTTCTAACTATGATCCATTAGAAACAAAATTTACTATAAATGCTCTTATAGAATAGAAATTTGAAATAGATAAAGATCTGTTGAGAAGAGACTTTCTCTCTAAAGAGAATAAAGAAAAATTTATTGATTCTTTGATCATTACAGTGATCAAGCAAGAACACTCATTAGAAAACAATGGTATAAACACATGAAGGATGTCAATATAAACATTCTATTCTTTGAGTGGTTTGAAGAGAACCACATCACACCATTTCGAAAGACCCTGAAAAATATGTCTATCACAAAAGCCTCTATTACATGGAAATTATGTCTTTAAGATGAAGAAGTAGATTCAATACATCCTCCTTTTGAACCGACAAAAGTCTTAAAAGAAGAAATACCAGACACACCAATTCTTATGACAAAAATAAGGCATGAACCCGCTACACAAGAACAAATTGCTGGAATCACGCAACAAAATAATTATTCCAATTATTGTATTCAAACTATTGCAAAACAGATTGAAAGGATACAATCCATCTTGAAGGATGTTAAATTCACCATTCCATATAAGAAAATGATCTAAAAATAGTCTTATAATTATGCCAACTACACTCTTGATAGATGCCAAACTAGGTAAGAAAGATCCAATCAGACTTGATAAAAATCTAGAAGATATAACCAATGAGATCACAAATTGATTACAACAATTAAATATAAGCAAAACAAGTATAAATATCTTAACCCAAGATGAATCATCCAAAGATGAACCTATATATATATCTCCTGAATATGTTCTTTCCTTTGAAAATAACCTAGATGCCTCTATCAATAAAATTAGATCCACAAAACCAAGGTATTCTAAAACAAAATATTACTATAATAGGACAACACCGGTCAACCTACAATTTGAAGAAACTCCTGATCTTCCCTTAGTTCATTTTGATGGACAATCCCTTGTGGAATGGAATAAAGATGGGTTATCTAAATATCAGATCATGCAAACATGCATCCAAATGCTTATCTATGCCAGTACATGTTGTGCCCCTAAAAATTCTGAACATTCTATTGCAGACATGACTGTTTCATCTTTCACTAGATAGTTAAAAGGATGGTGGAGTAACTATCTCAACGAAGCTCAAAGACTTGAAATATTATATGCCACTAAAAGAGATGAAAATGGGAATCAGATAAAAACTAAAAATAATGATTTTTTTGGATTTAGTTTATACATTGATTGTTAATGTATTACATCAATTCACATGACATATTAGTACTGTAACTCAAAAAACTAGGAAACAACTTATGGATCTCATTTGTCCTTCTCTTTTAGACTTTAGACGGTATAAAGATGTATTTTTGACAAACTTTTCATATTCCCAGACTATAGGAATGCAGTTTGGAAGGAAAAGTTTATTTCGGATCTCCCCACTCTCTTTACTAAAAAAGTTGGAGAAAACATTAGACACAGTTAGCACAGTTCTATCCCTTTAGAACACATATCTTATGAAGAAATTATCCAACTAATAAATCAAACATGCATGTCCCTTTTTAATGACCTCCAACTAAAGGATCACTTAAAGAAACTAAAAATGCTAGGAAAAAAAGGAACTAGAAGATTTCTGTTATCAATTCAGATATTAGATGAATGTCCCAAGCTCATCATATAAAAAAAATATTCAATAGACAATAACCCAGGGAAGATAAGAAGACAAAGTTATTATAAAGAAAAGTTGTTTGAAACCCCTAGAAAAGGAATTGAGAAAGAAGTAACATGTGATGCGCACAAACAAAAAGGACACTTTGCAAACAAATGCTTTAAAAGAGGATTCAAGAAGAAGGTAAATAGATTACTCCTAGAATCAAAGAGCCTTACACCAGAGGAGTTAGAAAAATTGTTGCAAAACTAAACTATAATTTTTCCTCAGATTTTGATACTAATGAAGAGGAAGACAAAGGATGTTTATGTAATTGTTATGAAGTATCAGATTCATCTGACAGTCTAAACATGATCACCTCAAAGCAACATCTTAATTTAGAAATCATATATTTTATCCCTACTAAAGAAGAAAGAAGTAAGAAACTCACTAAAGATCTAGAAATGATAAGTCAAGTGAAAAACAAGGTACAAGTAAAACTGAAGAATACTACTCCTTTGTTCATGTACTAAAAATACTATAGAGAAATAATTATAAGACCATATCAAATGCAGACATGGTTAATGACTTAATAAAAATGAAACAAGAAATACGAGATCTAAAAGGCAGAATCAAAACTCTTGAGACACTAAAATATATTGATGAAGAATACACATATAAAGCCTTCCCTACAAACATCAGAGAAACTTCCAATAGTGTAGTAGAAGAAGAAAGGAAAACAAATTACATCTATTCGATACAAGAATATGTCAGGAAAAAATGGAAAGCCCAAGTGATTATAAAATTGATCAAACATTAATCCTAAAAGGTATAACATTATTAGATCCAGGAGTAGACATAAATTGTATAAAATAAATTTTAATCCCAAAAAAATATAGAAAAGAAACCACCCACAAGTCAACTCAGCCACCAATGTCTCATATTAATTTCAAAATACCAGAAGCATATATATGTATGGAAAATATTGATATCTAAACATCTTTTGTTCTAGAAAAAAATATTTCTGAAGAAATTATAATCGTGACACCCTTTTTGAATAACATTCTACCAGTTATTGTTTTTTTTATCAGGTAAAATATTACTATCACAAAAAAGGTGTATAGGTGAGCCTATATAGTACAAAGGGTGGTTTAACTACAAAAAACCCCACTGTGTAAAGGTAACTGGGTCTAAACCTTAATAAATATTAGGTTTAGCCCTTACATTAATATCAAGTCTACCAGTAAGAGACTCAAAAACATCAACCTTATCAGTAGCCTATCCCCCATGGATTCTGGTATTCCTCTCAAACTAGATACAATAGACGATGGAAGCAACTCCCATGCCTCCAAAAACTCTCATAGAGGAGCTCCTGTTAGTTCTCTACCTTATCCACTTCAGCCCGTCTTCCAAACAACCGGGAGGGTAACCGACCCAACTATTTTTGAGGGACCATCTGCACCAAATGTACCTAGAAAATCTACACTGAAAGAAGAGGTGTACATGTGTTTCAGCTGCATCACCACAAAGCACACATTTAGGGTTGACATTAAGACCCCAAGAAGCTAGTCTTTCGGACGTAGGGAGACTGCCAAGCACAACCCTATATAAGGTGCACCCCCATTTCGGTAGATGACCTTTCTTCCAGATGATTTTGGCCCAAGGCACAGGCGGACCGCATATCTTTAGATCCCAAGGCTTGGCAACCAAACAGTCCCAACCTCCACCACCTCTCAACTGGTAAGCATATTTCACATCATGCCACCTCTCCAACATTCTTTTCCACACCACGGAGCTGACACCCACAACCACTGTGTCTAAGGAGCAACCATATCTTTCCTTCATCCACACCATCCAAATAGAATCCTACTGGGTGATAAATCTGTGGATCCATTGAGAAGTAGCAATCCCAGCCAAACAGACCAGATCAGCCACTCCCAAGCCACCTTGAGCCCATTCTTTGTTAATAATATCCCAAGCAATCTCATGCGTCTTCCCACCCCACAGGAAGCTACTCGTCAAGCTTCTTAATTTATTCAATATGAACCCGGGAAGATCAGCCTGTTTGCACCAGAACTTGGTCTTGGAACCCAAAACCGAATTACATAAGACTAATCTTCTCGCCCTAGATATGTGTAGGCCAACCCACTTATCGATCCTGGATCTCAACTCATCCACCAAACTACCATAGTCTTTGCCTCAGCCTTTACCACTAGAGATAGGGACACCCATGTACTTAGCAGGAAAACCCCCCCTCGTAATACCCGCTACTTCCTTCATTCTCCCCTACCTTGAGTCACACGATCTTGAAAAGAAGACTTTAGATTTTACATCATTAATATACAACCCAGTGAGGCACCCGAAACTAGTGAGGATCATTCTGACTTGTCTTAGGTACTTGAAATGATCAACTATGAAAACCATCACGTCATCAGTGAACACAAGATGCGAGATGACTGGGGTATTATTCACCTGGAACACCTTCAATCTCCCCTCACACATGACTGTAGAAATATCGTAGGACAAAGCCTCCATCATAAGCACAAAAAGCATGGGAGATAAGGGGTCACTCTGTCTCAAACCGTTGGAAGCAGAAAACAAACCATGCAGGACCCCATTCACCAACACTGAGAAAGAGGTGGCTTCAACACACTAAATCATAAGCTTGATCCATCTTCTCAAAAACCCCAAAGCTTCCATAATACCCCACATCGCTTCCCACTCCACGTGGTCGTAGGCCTTAGTAATATCTAATTTGAAGCAGGCCTTTCTATTGGAGTTCTTAACACCAAAAAGGTTCAAGAACTCAGCAACAAGTAGAGCTCTGTCCGCAATATCCCTACCTTGAACAAAGGCCAGTTGGTTGGGGGAGACTACCTTGGGCAAAAGTTTCTTAAGGCTCCTAGAAAGCAGCTTAGCACATATCTTGTACAACACTAAGTAGCATGCTATAGGTTGGAAATCAACCATGGAGGACGTCCGATTCTTTTTAGGAATGTGTTTAATAAAAGCATGCTTGGCTTGCTTGAGCATCGTGCCACCTACCATGAACCAACGTATGACACGTCAAACGTCATCTTTGATAATGTCCCAACAGTACTGGAAAAACTTACCGTTAAAACCATCCGGTCCAGGTGCCTTGGACGGACCAATAGAGAAAACTGCCTCCTTAATCTCATGTTCCGACACAGGACCACATAGAGTTCTATTCATCTCTTCATCCACCTTCATATCTGACATATCACCCTGCACCACCCAGTGATCTTTGTTGTACAGATTTTTAAAATACGTAATAGCTTCCTCTACCACTTCTCTTTGTCCTCTCACTGCAGTACCATCTTCCTTCATAAGCCCATGGATACAATCCTTCATGTGATTTTTCTTCGTGGCATTGTGGTAGACCTTGGTATTCATATCACCATCCTTTATCCATATAACTCTGCTTCTTTGCCAATGATACAACTCTTCAGACTTTTCTAACCGCAACAACCTACTAGAACTCTCACCTTCTACCAGTTACTGTTGATAATGAGGAAATACATGCTATGATTAAAGAAAATGTAATAAACTTCAAATTCACAAAATGACCTGATGCTTGCCTAATTAACATAATTAGATTTTTTAATAACTAAATTATTCTTAATAATAAACTACCTAGCAATACTAAAAGCAAAAGTATCTTGTAGATAATGTTGCCCCTGCACTTTTTGATACAATTTCTCTTCTCAGGAAATGGCAACAACCTTGAGCTCAAGGTCTAATGTGATCCTCCAAGAGCCATTATCAATTGATAATGAAAGCACTGATTCTCATAATCAGAACACAAAGATGAGGTCGTTCAAACAAAAAATAGAACCATGGATATCCTGAATCTAAAATAAAGTGAATATTGGCCAAAATGACACTTTCTTCATACTAGAGAAAATTGACCTTTCTAAAGGTACTGATTATATTATTCAAAATTATTTCCATAAGGGATACCTATTTCTTCCGACTATGGTTAGAAAAAAATACATTATTATGAGAAAGTGCTCACTGAAACAAAGAGCGCAAAAATTACGCACTCCTACAAGGAGATCTCCTCAGAGATTGAGCCAGAATATTCGACCTTAAAGATTGAAACAGTCCTCACTCTCAAAGAGTGGAACAGAGACGGGAATCCTAACATTCCTAGAAAGTTCAAAATTGATCTCACTCCATGCTATTTCAACTATTGGGACTACTAGCAAGCCTGGGAGGACGTCATTTATGTAAAAAATAAAGATTACAACCATACTTAGTCTGTGAAGTTCCTCTATCAAATAGATATTCGCCAATGGTGGATAACCAAATTTTGGTCAAGATTTGGGCCTGTCAGAGATATCTAACCTGAAGCTTTAGACAAGATTATACCAATAGGAAAAGATGGCACTGAAGAATGGACCAACGACTTAAACTATTTCTCTATCTATGGAGTTCCATGGATAGTCAAGTGGTCTTGGAAGATATCTACATGTTATTACCCAGCCTCATTAACCAGGTAAATAGAAACCAGGTGGTGGAAAAAATGTAGTGTTGATAAAATTGAAAAGAAAATCCTTCTACCAAGGATTGTTCTTGGGAAAAGCTTTTACAAAAAGGTATTAGCTAATTTAAAAGATAGGTATACAAAACTACACAAAGATCTTGCTAAAGAGATCACATATATGTTTCTAGAAATACCTGAGGAACAAATACAATTACAAGTATTCCAAGAACTAACATCAACAATGGAAAAAGATTAGAGACAAAAGGTCTCAACAAAAAGAATATTCACTATTGTAAAGAAAACATCCCCATTCTCGATGAGAAGAACTAGCAAAAGGCATCTCCACTATACAAAGGAACACATACTATTTCAAGAAAAGCCAAGGAAGACCAAATGAATCTTTACTATTTACAAAGAAGAAACAAAAGAATCATTACTATTCCAAAAAGGAAGAAAAGACTAAAAGTCTATGACAAAGGAATCTCAACTACAGAAGAGTAATAGAAGAAAATGTGGAGACCACTCCAAGAGGCCTCTTCTGTTTCCTGAAAATGCTATAAATAGCCTCCAAGGTAACAAGGAAAGGCAAACTAGTTTGAACAATTTCATGCTTACAACACTTGAGCCTTGTAATTACCATCTACAACCTCCTCTAGCTCTCCCTTCTCCCTTAGTAGTAACTTGTAGTAGGATACCTCCCTTAAAAGCTCTTCTTTCATGTGTTCTTCCCTTGTATAACCCCCTTTCTTCTATATATTTTAATTACCATCTATCAATAAAGTTATAGTAGCTTTGTGTTCATACCTCCCTGTTCTTGTGTGCTTGTGCTCCTCCGTGTTCCATCGTGCTCCTCCATGCTTCATCGTGCTCCGTTGTACCTCCTCCGTGCTCTGTGCAACAATGATTGTAGGTGTGAGTTCTCAAGCTATAGTTTCTTTGTGCTTCCCTGCGCACTCTTCACTCTTTGCAAGTTTTAGTTAACTTTTTATTTATATGTTAGGCCAAGTAAACTCATATTACTAGATTCCTCCTTAGTTTCCTGGTTCCAATATGGAAAAGTTCAAAAGTGATATCACTCCATGCTATTTCAACTATTGGGACTACCAGCAGGCCTGGGAGAATGTCATGTATATAATGAATAAATATTACAACCATACTTGGTATGTGAAGTTTATCAATCAAATAGATATTCCCCAATTGTGGATAGCCAAATTCTGGTCCAGATTTGGGTTTGATAGAGATATCTTTCCTGAAGCTTTAGATAATATTATACCAATAGGAAAAGATGGCACTGAAGAATGGACCGACATATGAAACCATTTCTCTATCTATGGAGTGCCATGAATAGTCAAGTACACTTGGAAGATATCTACATGTTATTACCCAACCTTGTTAACTAGGAAAATAGAACTCTAGTGGTGGGAAAAATACAATGTTGATAAATTTGAGAA
The DNA here is from genome assembly GCA_963693085.1 of Alisma plantago-aquatica. NCBI lineage: Eukaryota > Viridiplantae > Streptophyta > Magnoliopsida > Alismatales > Alismataceae > Alisma > Alisma plantago-aquatica. The sequence continues at coordinate 577,779,406 of OY856412.1, read as the reverse complement.
GAAAATCCCTTACCAAGGATTGTTCTTGGGAAAAGCTTTTACAAAAAGGTATTATCTAATCCAAAAGAAAGGTATACAAAACTATGCAAAGATCTTACTCAAGAGATCATATATATGTTTCCAAAACTAGCCGAGGAACAAATACAATTACTAGTATTCCAAGAATCAACAACGATAATGGAAAAATATTAGAGATAAAAGGTCTCAACAAAAAAAAATCTTCCATATTGTAAAGAAAAAATCACTATTCTCGATAAGAAGAAGAACTAGCAAAAGACATCTCCACTATACAAAGGAATATCTACTATTTCAAGAAAAGCCAAGAAAGATCGAAGGAATCTTTACTATTTACAATGAAGAAATGAAAGAATCATAACTATTCCAAAAAGCAAGAAAAGACTACAATCTATGACAAGGCAATCTCAACTATTGAAGAGTAATGGAAGAAAAAGTGGTCACCACTCCAAGAGGCCTCTTCTAAGGCCCCAAAACACTATAAATAGCCTCCAAGGAAATAAGGGAAGGCAAGCTAGTATGAGCAATTTCATGCATACAATACTTGAGCCTTGTAATTTCCATATACCACCTCCTCTAGCTCTCCCTTCTTCCCTAGTAGTAACCTGTAGTAGGCTACCTCCCATGTAAGCTCTTATTCTATGTGTTCTTCCCTCGTGTAACTGCCTTTCTTCCATATATTGTAATCGCCATCCATAAATAACGTTATAGTAGTTTTGTGTGGATACCTCCTTGTGCTTGTGTGCTTGTGCTCCACTATGTTCCATCGTGATCCTCCGTGCTTTGACTTGCTCCATTGTACCTCAGCCGTGCTCTGTGCAACAGTGATTGTAGGTGTGAGTCCTCACACTATAGTTTCTTTGTGCTTCCCCATGTTCTCTCCACTCTTTGTAAGTGTTCTTTAACTTTTTATTTATATGTTAGGCCAAGTAAACACATATTACTAGCTTCCTTCTCAATTTCTTGGTTTCGATCTGGTATTAGAGCCAACGAAGGGAAAGGTTAAAGAACATGCTCTTTACACTTAGTTGAGTTCCTCTTGTGTCCTTCTTTCTTGGGGTGGGGGGGAAGGGTTCTTAGGTCTGAGGCCTCCTTGTCATAGTGGTACTGTGGGTGCCCATATTGCCGTGGATAGGTGTTAGGGTTTTGAGCTTGCTGATACTATTGACAGGCCACTAGGATCTCTGAATCCAAAGAAAGAAATCTCATTTATAACTCATTAGACTACTTTTGAAGTAGAACAAGAGAAGTGTTTAATCATCCTAGATCTCTTTGATATGAGTTGACTAGGTTCGAGGCCTCCTTGTCTTAGTGGGCTCCCCATGGTTTAATGAGGCAGAGCTGTATCCACTATTGACAAGCCACTAGTTAGTTCTTATTAAAAATGTCAAAGTTGTTTAACCTCCTATCTTGCGAAGCTTCTGCACTTCTTGCTAATTCTATCGTTAGAATGATGTCCATTAAGAACAGTGAACAAATAAACTTTGAGAATATAGAACAATCAATCCAAAATTGAGAAATGCCTAAAGTACCTATAAAAGGCATTTAAACCAAATAAAGTTTTAAACTCATCTCTGACTATTGTATAAATACAATAGTGAAAACCATCTCTGTAAATTCGTCTCTAGAAAACCTAGAACTCCTCTCTAAAAATGATATAGAAAATCTAAAAAATAATACAAAGTAGCACTATCTACATTTAGGGTTGGTTCAAGTTTCAGCCAAAGCACTAACTAGGGAAGGAATAAACTCCTCGATATTATTATGTTTAAGAGACTGTATACATGTAAAGTTTACTGACGCTCTGCTAGGGTTAGCCGAATCTAGCCTATCACATGGATCAGTATACTTTAATGCTATCCCTAATTTCTCAATATCCTTAAGTGATCTAGGCTTATTAAAATCTTTAACCTTAAATATCAAAACCTCAGGGTTGCCATTTTTTATAGGTATGGTTCAAGGCCATGAACACAATTACACAACAATTAGTCATCTGTCTTGAAAAAGGCACAACAACACTCTTTCTCACAAATGTTAGAAATAATGTAGTCACCTCACAATCTTTAAAATGGGATGATATTAAACTACTAGAATGCTGGAGTCTAGCCGAAGCTAATCATCCTATACCTTTACAAAATGAAAATGTTGAAGAAGTCATAGAACATCCAAATGGTGATGTAGAAATCAATTTTCTATCATCAACTAGAAGAATCACTCTTGAATCTTGACCTTCCAATAGTTACTCTTGGGGTTTTGATACTCCTAGGTCTTCACTAACCCTCAAGGATTTCAACCTATGAAACACTTAGAAACTCATTATCATCTAGGATATCTTCCTCTGAAGTGCCCAAGACAACTAGGGAAACTCCCTCCGAGTACCATTATGTTAGACTCCCTAGAAATAAAGAGAGCGACAAAGTAGGAAAAGATAAGATAGATCCCAAACTTAGGCCTACAGTCTTAACTTATCCAATCTATGAAACATCATGTTCTAACTATAAGTCATCAGTAGAAGAATTTACTATAAACGCTTTTATAGAACTTGAATTGAAAATACAACAGATCTACTGAGAAGAGACTTTCTCTCTTAAGAGAATGAAGAAAAAGTTGATCAGTTCTTTGATCATTACAGTGATCAAGCAAGAACACTCATTAGAAAACAATGGTATAAACACATGAAGGATTCAATCGAAACGTCCTATTCTTTGAATACTTTGAAGAGAACCACATCGCACCATTTCTAAAGACCCCACAAAATATGGCTATCACAAAATCCTCTGTTACATGGAAATTAGTTCTCAAAGATGAAGAAGTAGAATCAATACATCCTCATTTTAAACCCATAAAAGTCTTAAAATAAGAAATACCAGCCACACCAATTATCATGACAAAAATTAATCATGAACCTACTACACAAGAACAAATTGCTGGAATCATGCAACAAAACAATCATTCCAATTATTGTCTTCAAACTATTGCAAAATAGACTGATAGGATAGAATCCATCCTCAAGAATTTTAAATCCACCATTCCCTATAAGAAAATTGATCTAAAAAATATTCCTATAATTATACCAACTACACTCTTGACAAATGTTAGACTAGGTAAGAAAGCTCCAATCAGATTTGATAAAAATCTAGAAGATGTAACCAACGAAATCTCAGATCGATTACAACAATTATATATTATAAAAACAAGTATAAACATCATAACCAAGATGAATCATCCAAATATGAACCTATAGATATATCTCCTGAGGATGTTCTTTCCTTTGAAAATAACCTAGATGCCTCTATCAATAAAATTAGATCCTCCAAACCAAGGTATTCTAAAATAAAAAATTACTATAGCACGTTAACACTGGTCGACCTATAATTTGAAGAAACTCCTGATCTTCCCTTAGTTCATTTTAATGGAAAATCCCTTATGGAATGGAATATAGATGGGTTATCTGAATATCAAATCATGCAAACATGCAACCAAATGCTTATCTATGCCATTGCATGTCGTGCCCATAAAAATTAAGAACATTCTATTACAAACATGATTGTTTCATCTTTCATTAGACAAATAAAAGGATGGTGGAGTAACTATCTCAATGAATCTCACAAACTTGAAATATTATATTCCACTAAAAGATATGAAAATGAGAATCAGATAAAAACTAAAAACTAAAAACAATGAAATTATTTTTGATTCAGTTTGTACGCTAATTGTTAACATATTACAACAATTCACAGAACATACCAATACTTTAACACAAAAATCTAGGGAATAACTTATGAATCTTAGTTGTCCTTCATTTTAAAACTTTAGATGGTATAAATATGTATTTTTAACAAGAGGTCTCATATTCCTAGAATGTAGCAATGCAGTTTGGAAGGAAAAGTTTATTTTGAGTCTCCCCACTCTCTTTAATGAAAAATTTAGAGAAAACATTTTTGAAAGTCAATACAATTTTGTCCCTTTAGAATACATATCTTATGGAGAAAGTATCTAAGTAATAAATCAAACATGCATGTCTCTTTGTAATGACCTCAAAATAAAGGGTCATCTAAAGAAAAAAATGCTAGGAAAAAAGGAACTAGGTCGGATATAAGATGAATGTCCCAAGCTCAACATATATAAAACAAAAATATTCAAAAGATAATAACCCAGGGAAGATAAGAAGAAAACGTTATTATAAAGAAAAGAGGTTTAAAACCCCTAATAAAAGAAACGAGAAAGAAGTAACATGCTGTTCACGCAATAAAAAGGACACTTTGCTAACAAATGCTTTAAAAGAGGATTCAAGAAAAGGTAAATAAATTACTCTTAGAATAAAAGAGTGTTACACCAGAAGAGTTAGACAAATTTGTTTTAAAAAAAAACCTTAATTATTCCTCAGATTCTGATACTAATGAAGATAAAGACAAAGGATGTCTATGTAATTGTTATGAAGTATCTGATTCATCTGAAAGTCTAAACATGATCACCTCAGAGCATCATCTTATACTAGAAATTATAGATTCAATCCCTACTAAAGAAGAAAGAAGCAAGAAACTAACAAAATATTAGAAATGAAAAATCCAAGAAAAAACAAGATACAAGTAAAACTGAAGAATACTACTCTTTTGATCATGTACTGAAAAGACTAGAGAGAAAGAAATATAAGACCATATCAAATGCAAACATTGTTGATGACTTAAGACAAATGAAACAAGAAATATGAGATCTAAAAGGCAGAGTTGAAACTCTTGAGACACAAAAATATATTGATGTAGAATACACATATAAAACCTTCCCTACAAACATTTGAGAAACATATAATCGAGTAGTAAAAGTAGAAATAAAAAATCTTACATCTATTCGATACAAGAAAATGTCAGGAAAAAATGGAAATCCCAAGTGATTATAAAAATTGATCAAAACTTTATCCTATAAGGTATAGCATTATTTGATTCAGGAGCAGACATAAATTGTATAAAAGAAAATTTAATCCCAAAAAAATATAGAAAAGAAACCACCCATCAAGTCAATTCAGCCACCAATGACTATGTACAGATTAATTTCACAATACCATAAGCATATATATGCATGGAAAGTATTTATATCAAAACATCTTTTGTTCTAGAAAAAAGTATTTCTGAAGAAATTATCATTGGGACACCCTTTTTGAATAATATTCTACCAATTATTATTGATAATGAGGGAATGCATGCTATGATTCAAGAAAAGGTAATAAACTTCAAATTTAAAAAATGACGTGCTACTTGCCTCATTAACAAAATTAGAATTTTTAGTAACTAAATTAATCTTAAAATAAACTACCTAGCAATACTAAAAGAAAAAGCATCTTGTTGATGACATTATTCCTATACTATTTGATACAATTTCTTTCTTCAAGAAATGGAAACAACCTCGAGCTCAGGGTCAAATTTGATCATCCAAGAGCCATTATCAATTAATACTGAAAGTATTGATTCTCAGAATCAGAATTACAAAGATGAGGTCGTTCCAATGACAATTAGAACCATGGATATCGTGACTCTAAAAGAAAGTGAATATTGGCCAAAAAGCTATGACACTTTCTTTACACTAGAGAAAATTAACATTTCTAACTGTACTGATTATATTATTCAAAAATATTTCCCTAAGGGTTACCTATTTATTTCGACTATGCTGGAATATATATATATATTATTATGAGGAAGTGCTCACTGAAATGAAGTGCACAAAAATTATGTACTTTTCCAAGGATATTTCATTAGAGATTGGGCCAGAGTAGTCGACCTTAAAGATTGAAAAAGTCCTTACTCTCATATAGTGAAACAGAGATGGAAATCCTAACATTCCTAGAAAGTTCAAACTAGTGGCCTGTCAATAGTGAATTGAATATAGATGGGTTATCAGATCTAGTGAAGGGAATTTTTTTTTGATTCAGTTTATACACTTACAACTCATTAAGGAGAAAACTAAGAAGGAACTAGGAAACTAAGAAGGAAGCTAGTAATATGCATTTACTTGGCCTCACGTATAAATAAAAAGTCAAAGAAAGCTTACAAAGAGTGGATAGCACGTAGGGAAGTACAAAGAAACTGTAATGTGAGGACTCACACCTACAATCACTATTGCATTAAGAACGACAGAGGTATGACAGAGCACGGTGGAGCACAAATGAGCATGGTTGAATATGGTAGAGCACAAGCACACAAGCACAAGGAGGTATGCACAAAAAACTACTATAACTTTATTGATGGATGGCGATTACAATATATGGAAAAAGGGGGTTACACGAGGGAAGAACACATGAAAGAAGAGCTTACAAGGAAGGTATCCTACTACAAGTTTCTACTAAGGAAGAAGGGAGAGCTAGAGGAGGTGGTAGATTGTAATTATAAGGCTCAAGTGTTGTATGCACAAAATTTCTCAAACTAGGTTGCCTTCCCTTGTTGCCTTGGAGGTTATTTATAGCATTTTGGCCTCAGAAGAGGCCTCTTGGAGTGGTGTCCACATTTTCCTCCATTACTCTTCAATAGTTGAGATTCCTTTTTCATAGACTTTTAGTCTTTTCCTTCTTTTTGGAATAGTAAAGATTCTTTTGTTTCTTCTTTGTAAATACTAAATGCCACTTCATCAAATAGTTGATACATCTTTTACTTTTAGATAAGATAGATTCTCAGTGCTTTGTGAATAATAATGAGCATTTCTATAGTAGATATTCCTTTGAATAGTTGGTCTTTTGATGTCTTTTTAAAATAGTAGAGATTCCTTTGAATAGTTGATCTTTGTCTTCTTTCCTTGTCTTTCTGTGGATACAAGGTCATTACTTCATTTTTTTCTTCAAAGATGGAAGTCTTTTCTTCTTAAATGATATGTTTAATATTTCTTAAAGGATTTATTTTGGATATGGAACTAATCCATAACAATCATCTCCATTTAGGTCCATAAAATCTTCTTCTTCTTTCTTTACTCCTTCTTGTGTCCTTATATCTTTGGTTAACTCATTGTATAATATAAGTTGTTATTTATCTTCACTAGAAGGAGGGTGTTGGATTCTTAATCTCTTAGATAATTCCATCTTTAAATTTTCAAAATTCCCATTCTTATTTGACCTTTTCTTTGGTGAACATGGTAGTATAATTCCTCTTATTGCATTGTCTGGATTGTACTTATTCCACCAACTTACTCCAACCCTCCATATTAGAAAATAAGGGAATTTTCTTTCATTTAAGATCCAATTTCATTTTATTATCTCCATAGACTGAGAAACAATGGAGAATTATTAAATCATCTTCAATTTGATTTTCTTCCAATGGGGTAGCTAGACTTAATTTTTCTGGAAATATATATATCTGATCACTCTGAATTTTTCCCAAATTCTGAGTGTCCACTAATTTGGGACTTTTACTAGAATAAGCAAATCGAATGAACCAAGAATGTCTCATCTGTTCATTTTGTACATAGAGAACATTCTCCCAAGCTTGTTGATAGTTCCACTAGTTGTAGTGTTGTGAATTTATCTATGATCAAAATTTTCAAGGAACATTTGGATTTCCTTCCTCATTCCATTATTTGATAGGAATCATATTCTTGATCTTTAGGGTAGAATAAGATATGTTTTGTCTTGAAGTCATACTGTTGTAGTAGTGTTGTATATTTTCACTATCTATTTCTTGAAGGATTCTTTCATAATATAGTTGAGTTTTATCCATACTTGATGGTATATAGTGATAACCTCATGGTATATATTTATTGAGAATAGTGAATATATCTCTTTTGTGATCTTCATCTTCAAGTATCATGCAATGCTCTAGAGACTGAAAGGTATATAATGGATGTGCAACTTCATTGCCTTCTTTTATAAAATGTTGTGTCCTCATTGGTGAGGTTATAGGGATAAAGAACGAACCTAAATTTGATGATGATGATGTCTCCATGATGATTTTTCTTCTATCACACTAGGATTCCATTTCCCTATAAAATTCTTGAGATAAAAACTAGGAAGGGAATTTTCTTCCTCTTTTATATATTCTATTTCAAAATCAAATATAGCTAATATTGCTTGCCATCTAGAAAATATTTGTTTTGATGCTATTTTTTACGTCTTTTTCTAAGACAAATTTAGTAGATTTACAATCTACTCTTAGGAGAAATTTTTAGTTTAAAAGGTCTTCTTGGAATTTTGTAATTACTAGGACAATGGCCAATATTTTCTTTTATATCGTGGAGTAATTTTTTCATGTATCATTCCACAATCCTGAGGTGTAACTATTAAGTTTTTCTGTATTATTTGTTTTTTTCTTAAGTATTCCTCCATATCCTATTTTAGAGACATTTTTCTCGAAAATCTTTGGAGCATCGGGATCCTAAATGTTTAGACAAGGTAGAATTTTTACTTTTTCTTTTATTCTCTTGATTGCCTCTGTGTGCTCTTTAGTCCATTTCGTAGGGTTTTTTTAAGTATGTTGGAAAGTATCTTTCTATCTATTGATACATTTTTGTAGAAGTCAGCAACATAGTTTGGACAACCTAAGAATCTTTGTAGTTGTGTTTTCTCTTTTATTTCATCTGGGAATTTGTTAGCAAATTAAATTACTCGTGGAATGGGATGAATGGTTCCACATTCAATTTTATATGCAAGGAATTGCATTCTTATTTGGAAAAGTTTTATCTTTTTTGCCGATACCACTAGGCCCTTATGTTTTATTATATTATAAAATATGTTTTTGTGTTTCTAGTGTTGATCATAATCTTTTGAAAATATCAATACATCATCTATGTATACAACCCTGAACATAGTGTAAGGGCTAAAGATTTGATTTATTATTTTTTGGAATTTCAAAGGTGAATTTTTTAATCCTAAAGACATTACATTCCATTCAAAGCGTCCAAAAGGTACTATGAAGGTGGTCTTGTACCTATCTTCTTCCTTTTTTTGGATTTTCCAGAAACTAGACTTCATATCAAATTTTGAGAATATCCTTGCCCCATGGATTCTTTTGATTAAGTCAATGTTTGTTAGTTATAGGATATCTTATCCATTGAAGAACTTTATTTAGTGGCTTATAGTTAATTACTAACCTAGATGTTCCTCATTCTTGTTCTGTAGCATTTTCTACATAAAAGGCAACACAATTCCTTGGAGATGAGCTAGATCTCATGAGGCCTTTTCTCTTAGTTTATTTATTTCCTTTTTGCATATGTCTATCATGTGTTGATTTATCTGAGTATGTCAGGATTTAGTAGGAATTTTCTCCTCATTAAAGTCATTTATATAGGGTAGAGTAACTTCATGTTTCTTTCTGTGTCAAAATTCTAAAGGTAGATTAGAACAAATGTTCTTTTCAATTTTATCCTGTAGATTTTTTGATTTTGGATTGGAATTCACCATTCTCTATTCTCCTAACAATCTCATTGGTATGTATTTCATTAGTAAGTTCTTTAACAAAATTTTCTTTGTAATAGAAGGTGGATTGAATGTTTTTCCAATAATCATGTTTAAGATGTTCTTCAAAGGTGGTTACTATTTTTCCAATTATTTTAGCATGCACTCATTTATGGATAACAACTAAAGGTAAAATCTTATTTATAAAATAAATTCCTATTACAATGTCTTCATTTATATTTTTAACAAGAAAGAAAGATGTTTTCATACATGCTTTCTTTATACATATATGTGCTTCAGGAATTTTGTATTCTATTTGAAGGCGGTCATTAGTACCTGAGCTAACATTGTTAGTAGTTTTCTCAAAATATATTGTAGGTACAAGTCCTTATCTAATGCGCTTAATGTCTGCCCCTAAATCAAAAAGGGAAACTCCATTCAGGGTAAAATTAGGCTTTATGTTTATAGTGATTTTTCCCTTCCATCTTCTTTTAATCATATGATTAAAAGGTTTGTTGTAGATGTCTTTTCTTATTATGTACTTGAATCTCCTTATTTCTTTTTTGTGTTTTTTTGCTCACTTCTCAAGTCATCATCTGTAGAGGCTCTTTGTTTACATTTAATTATTCTGTCTTGTCAATTTTAATTTCCTTCCTTAAATGTTTGGTTTTGCTTTGTGTTCATAGTGTCCCTTTGCTTTGATGACCCTACCTTGTTATGTAGAACCTTTCATGGTTCATATTATTAGTTTCATCTTCTAAAGAGATATCATGTGTTAAAACATTTATTTTTAATTGTTCTAGTTGATATGTAATTTCATTAGTTATATCTTCTAGGTTTTTATAAAATCTTATTAGAGGTTTTGTATCTGTAAAGAGAGTTGTCACCATATTTATAGGATTACTGCCAAGGTCATCTTTTTAGAGGAAATGGTGTATTTTACTTCCTTGAGTATGGAGTCTATCTCATTAGTTTTTTTTTGCATTTGTTTGAAGGATAGAATTGGTATAGTTGTTCTGTTGCATGATGTCAGCAATTTTTTCTTGTGTAACAGATTCAATCCTGGTTTTTTTAGTGAGAATGGGTGGGGCTGCATCTCTTCCTTCAACACTTCTATGTTGAAAAGGTGGCTTTATTGATTCTACCTCTTTATTTATCAGATGTAATTTCTCCATTACTGAGGCTTTTGTGATAGCCATACTTTTCTTGTTTTTAGAAATGGTGTGATGTGGGTTTCTTCAAACCATTCAAAGAATAAAATGTTTCTTTTAACATCCTTCATGTGGTCATGCCATTGTTCTCTAATGAGTGCTCTTGCTGAATTATTATAGTGATCAAAGAACCAACCAACTTTTTCTTTATTTTCTTTAGAGATAAAGTACTTTCTCAGAACTTTATCTATTTCAAATTCCTTCTCTATAAGGGCATCTATAGTATATTCTTCTTTTGATAGCTCATGGCTAAAACATGTTGTTTCATAGATCAAGTATGTTAAGCACGTAGACCTAAGTGTAGGATCTATATTATATTTATTCTTAGGGAGTATAACATAATGATACTCAAAATGAGTTTCCCTAGTAGTCTTGGGAACATTAGAGGTAGATACCCTTGATGATACCGAGTTTGTGGTTGTTTGAAAGGTTGAAACACTAGAGGCTTGAATATTTAAAGTTTTTAGAGGTCTTAAATCAGTTAAGGATACAATAGCATCATTAAAGAAGATTGGCCCATCTGATAGGCTAGATTCAACTAAACCCAATAGAGAGTCAGTAACCCTACAAACTCTTAAGTATATTGGGGAATTTATTTCTTCTTTAGTCAACAGTTTAGGAAATTGAAAGTGTAGGTAGTGATACTTTATATTATTTATAAGATTTTCTATATCCTTTCTAGATAGGAGTTCTAGCTTTCTACTGATGAGTTTGCAGATATGGTTTTCTATATTGCTTTTATATATAGTCAGAGATGACTAGTATGTTTCCTTTAGTGTAAATGTCTTTTATAGGAACTTTAGGCATTTCCCAATTTTGGATTGATTGTTCAAGATTTTCAATGTTTTTTGTTCACTATTTTTTACAGACATCATTCTAACGATAGAATTAGTGGGAAGTTTAGAAGCTTCACAAGATAGGAGGTTAAAAAACTTCGACATACTTAACAAGAACTAACTAGTTGCATGTCAGTAGTGAATACATATCTGCCTTGTTAAACCACGAGGAGCCCACTATGACAAGGAGGCCTCAGACCTTGTTAACTCATATCAAAGAGATCTAGGATGATTAAACACTTCTCTTGTTATACTTCAAAAGCTATCTAATGAGTTCTAAATGAGATTTCTTTCTTTGGATTCAGAGATCCCAGTGGCTTATCAATAGTATCAGCACACTTAAAACCCTAATGCATATCCATGACAACATGGGCACCTGTAGGACCACTATGACAAGGAGACCTTGGACCTAAGAACCCTTCCTCCCAAGAAAGAAGGACACAAGAGGAACTCAACTAAGCATAGAGAACATGTACTTGTCAAAAACCTTTCCCTTCACTAGATCTGGTTTGTTGTAGATGTCTTTTCTTATTATGTATTTGAATGTGCTTATTTTTTTTATTGCTTTGCTCTCTTGTCAAGTCATCATCTATAGAGGCTCTTTATTTATAGTTAATTTTTCTATCTTGTTGATTTTCATTTCCTTCCTTGAATGTTTGGTTTTGCTTTATGTTAATAGCGTCCCTTTGCTTTGATGACACTATCTTGTTATGTAGAATCTTCAGGGATCATATTATCAGTTTCATCTTCTACAAGGCTATCTTGTATTAAAACATTTATTTTTAATTATTCTAGTTGATATGTAATTTCATTAATTACATCTTATAGGTTTTTATCAAATCTTATTAGAGGTTTTGTATCTGTAGAGAGAGTGGTCGTCATATTTATAGGATTACTACTAAGGTCATATTTTTTTAGATAAAATGGTGGATTTTACTTCCTTGAGTATGAATTCTATCTTATTAGTTTGTTTTGCATTTGTTTGAAGGCTAGAATTGGTATAGTTTTTTTCTTGCATGATGTTAGCAATTTTTTCTTTTATAATAGATTCAAGCCTGATTTCTATAGTGAGAATGTGTGTGTCTAGGATCTCTTCCTTCAACACCTCTATGGGTTCAAAAATAGGATGTATTGATTCTACTTTTTTATTTATCAGGCCTAATTTATCCGTTACTAAGGCTTTTGTGATAGACATACTTTTTCTTATTTTCAGAAAGGGTGTGACGTGGGTTTCTTCAAACCATTCAAAGAATAGAATGTTTCTCTTAACATCCTTCATGTTGTCATACCATTGTTCTCTAATGATTATTCTTTCTTGCTTATTGTAGTGATCAAAGAACCAATCAACTTTTGCTTTATTTTCTTTAGAGAGAAAGTCCTTTCTCAGAAAGTCTTTATCTATTTCAAATTCCTACTCTATAAGGGCATTTATAGTATATTCTTCTTCTGATGGCTCATGGCTAAAGCATGCTATTTCATAGATTGGGTATGTTATGCACATAGACCTGAGTGTAGGATCTATGTTATCTTTATTCTTAGGGAGTATAACATAAGGATGCTCAAAATGAGTTTCCCTAGTAGTCTTGGGAACATTAGAGGTAGATACCCTTGTATTTAGTTTGTGGTTGTTTGAAAGGTTGAAATACTAGAGGTTTGAATATTTGAAGTTTGTAGAGGTCTTAAATCAGTTAAGGATACAACAAGATCATTAAAGAATATTGGCCCATATGACATGCTAGATTTGACTTAACCCAACAGAGAATCAGTAAGCCTACAATCTCTTAAGTATATGGGGGAATTTATTTCTTCTTTAGTTAGCACTTTATGAAACCTCAAGTGTAGGTAGTAATACTTTTCTATATCCTTTCTAGAAAGGAGTTCTAGGCTTTCTAATGAAGAGTTTACTGAGATGGTTTTCTCTATTGTTTTTATATAATAGTCAGAGATGACCAGTCTATTTCCTTTGGTGTAAATGTATTTTTAGGCACATTCGGCATTGACCGGCCCAAATCGCACGTCCAAAGGGAGCGGATTTGAAGTAGTCGAACTTTTAAATAACCCAACTCTTAGCCCCCCGCAACGATGACAGGGTCCGAAGTAGCAATCGAGGTCGAACCATAGGGACAAGGGTGGTCGTGTCAAGAACGCGAAATCGACACTCTACACTCCGATAAAAGAAAGATGGGGATAAAGTTCCCAAGGGAGCGGCAGGTGAAGATCGGTAAAATAAAAGAAAACTATCTCCAACTGGAGTTATAAGGAAAATTAAGGTTTTTGGCAATTATCAGTTTTTAGGGGTTTTGCGCAACAGAACTGGAGGAGATAACACCATTGCCTCGGTAGGGAAACAAAGGAGGAAAACTTTGGCAAAACAAGCGACAGTAGGAAACATCCAGTACCCCTTCTCTCAAAGACGGTACCTCTAACTAAGTACCAACTCCCTCTCTCGAGGTTGATGTACTTGGGTTAGAGTGGAAAGATAACTGAAGAAACTTCGATCCTGGGTACTCTCGTACTCCCTGATCGGACCAAAAGCTAGATCTACAACACCTCTCTCGAGGGAGTTGCAATAGGAAACACGATTCAATAGCTAGTCAAAACATGATCCAAGCGTACAAGCTAGATTTCAGATGCCAAGTAAAGTAATCTTCGAACAAAAGGGGCCAAACATAAATCAACAGACATTTAAAACTCCTCTAATTCCATTAACATAAGCATTGTATAAAAGGGTTTAGTTACATTGTGTAAATAAAGAAAGTAAATGACTGAAAAAGGGAAGATAGGTATCGCCTCCATGATTTAGGAGGGCGACATACAACAGCAGGTCCCTAAGGCGCCCCTAACCCGATACTGGGTGGGAGCTCTGCCCGATATGCCTGTGTCAGGTGGCATTCTCTATTGGGTGATAGTCCATGAGGGGTAGACATATCGAACAAAGCACTCTGCCCGATACGGTCGTATCGGGATGCCACCCTCTCAGGCGACACTCCAAGCCAATTGGCTTCAGAGCAGTGATTTCACATCCTACGTACCACTGCCCTAGATCTACCATGCCTAAAGATGGGTACTTTTGGAAAACAAGTGTGTATTTTTTTGGCACAACTCTCATGCTTTTATTCACTCTCATATGGCTTTTCTCTCTTTTTGGGGTTTTGTTGGGTAAGGGAAAACAAGAGAATTTTTTGCTATTTGGGCAGCTTTTTCCTTCTGCATACACATCTCTTAGCTGTTGCGAGATTATTTTTCGAAATTTTTGGCGTGGAAAGTCATAGTCTTTTGTCATTTTAGGCTGCATTTTCAGAAAGACATAACAAAACCTACACCTCTTTGGACACAGAGAAAACAAACTGGTAAGAAATCGTATCAGGTTTTTAATATAAAGTGTCTTTATACATATGTATAGAGACAAAATAAGCAAATTTTTTGTATCAGGCATGTATATGTATAAGTACACATGTTATAGAAAAAGAACAAAAGGGTTGAAGTTTGAAGGGCTATTAGTACCTCCCTCACTGATACATAGAACCCCCCCCCCAAACTTACTCCACACTCTGTCCCAGAGTTGTGAAGTAGATAAGGTAGGGTAATGTTAACTCAGTGAGGGTTAGCTGGTGAGTGCACCTTTTTCAGATAGAAGCTCCCACACATATTCTCCGTGTTTGCTATGGTAGTCAATGTGGTGGAGCTGGTCAGGTGTCTCTTTGTTTGATATCCATTCCAGCACAAACATGCCGCAGTCGTTGGATAGTGGAATTTGTTGTGGACTGCGGTGGCAGAACTGAAGCTCATGCCATTTGCTCACTGCTGTCTCCAGGAATGGTTGTATCAGCGTTGCCACCTCCTCGTAGTATTTTCGTACTAAGTGCTCGAGGGGTGTCAACGCTGTCGATGTACACTATACTAGATGATCTTTGTTGCTGTCCGAGCTGTTATAGAAGATTCCTACTCGTTGGAGAGTGTACATCGTCAGGAGAATCCAGTGGTTGTAGTGCAGAAATGGTAGGAAGATGATGCGTGGAACCCTACACTTCAACTCTGCCAGAAAGGATTGTCTCTCTCCTGACTCATTGACAAGGCAGATGTCATTGAATAACATTGGATGGGCTATGTATGCGTGTTCAAACTTCTTTTGTAGTATCTGGATGTAGGCGGCCGCCACTGATATCGCCAAACATCCTCCTTCTTTTGCCATGTCCCTTAAGTCATCAACTGGGACTATGACACTACCTACCTCGTAGATGACGTCTGCGGGGGTAGAATCGACTAACTTCAGAAGAACTTCATTGACCTGTTCCTGTGTGAGTGTAGAACAAAAGAAATGGTCGAAGTTATTGATCATTTCTTCTGAAGTGTCAGGCGAAGTGGGGTCTTCAATTCTGCATACTTCCTGTAGGATTTCTAACCGCTTGCCTGCCCCGTAGGCGTCTGCTTCTGTCTCAGCTTCTTTTTCTGGAGTGCTGCTAGGTTGTGATGATTTGTCTGTTTGGTCACTATCCAGTAGCTTGTCTGGTACCCCTGCGTCTTGGGAGTAGCGTTTGTCTTTGATCAGTAGTAGAGAGTAGGTGATCTTGATATGGAAGAAGTCCTGGCCCTGGAGGTGCCTTATGTTTCCAAATATGTTGAGAAGCTCCATGGCGCGCAAGACGACAAGGGTGCTATTCCCACTCCCTGATTCTGCTTGGATGGGGAAGTCTCTGATAGAGAAGAAGTTCCAAACGCCGCTATGACGTTGGACTCCATGCTTGATAGATCGGAGAAGACACATTGGGAGAAGCCTGAGATGTTTATCCTCCGGGCAGCTGAAGATATGTCCTGAGTGTGGTACCTCCTCGTTGCAATAGCTGAAGAGCTAGACATCATGGTTCCGGAGGTCTGCCACACACATGAACCAGTTGTTGTGGTGCTTGTAATGGGCCAACACGAGGTTCGTGTTGTGCTCTTCAATATGCCACAACATGTTGGCCACCGCGATGGAGTCTGATACTCCCATCATCAATCTTCTTGCCAAGGTCGGGGTGGCATTGTATATCATTTGCCGACCTGTCCTAGTGATGACATTCTCGATGATTGCACCCTCCAGGACCCTGAACAACCTTTTTCCGACGACGGCTGGCGAGCAGAACATGCTTCTGAGTGTTTCCCGTCGTACGGAGAAGTAGCCGTCGCTCCAGACGACGTCTTCTTCATCAGCCTGCGACCTCAGGACCTTGTTTAGCAGTTTCTGGTCCCTGATCGTCAGGTATCCTATGGCCCTTCTGTCGAAGTCAGCCATCTCGAAGGAAGGTATCTCTGACGGTGTAGAAAATGCATCTGCCATCGAGCTTCTTCCTCTGGGGGGTGTCTTTCGTTAGCGGCGTAGATGTCCCCCCTTTCCCTCTAATTCATCAGAAGAGTCCTTCCTGACATTGATTGCTTTGTTGTTATCCTCAGCTTCGTCTAGGGGGACTGAGGGAGCAACTTCTTTCAAGTCGCGGGAGCTCGTTTGTCTGGCTAGAGCTCCGTCGACTGACTTTTGTGGCGTCCCTTCCTCGGGCGTTGTGGATGGCCCGCTGGAGGAGGAAGTGGATGACGTCCATGGAAATGATGCCGACAAGGAGGGTTGGGAGCCTAAGTCAGAAGGTGACGGAGACCTCTTCAGCTACCTTTGACACGGATGGTCATCCCTCCTGTTCAGCCTCTCCTCGATCACATCAAGGAGTTGGAGGGCCTACTGTAGTGTGGTGTTGAGTGCCTCTAGTTGGCCGAGAAGGCCAACTAGAGTCAACAGTTGTCGCTCCTGGCTACTTAGCCTCTGCTGGAAAATGGAAAACTTGTGGGTTAGAGAAGTAAAAGTAGCTGAGTGGCTTCCTGTTACCTCCTGCAAGTGATCAAGTTCATGACCCAACATCTGTCTGAGTGACAGAGGGGCTACTGCAGACCTCCCTCTCGTACTCGCGACACTACGTGAAGATTGACCTGACGAGTGTGCAGCTTCACTCGGGGTTGACTCCATTTGTATTTTCCACTGGGGTATCTCTTCGGGGTGAGGCGTCAACACTTTCACGGCTGTCTCTGCCTCACCTGCTTGTGGTGGTGGAGAAGGGTGCGGTGTGGGTGGATGCTGCTCCACCTCCCTGCTTTCGGCGACCTCCTCCGCAGATACCACAGGAGACACCGACGACGGCGTCAGTGTGGGTTGCGCAGCCCTGAGCTCCATTTTGAGGATCTCAGTGAATGCCCCATTACTGGCGTCTGGCTACACCACTTCTTCCGCCACTGAGGGTGCCACAGTAGTTTCAGGGGCTGCGGCTGTCTCTTTCGCGACAGCTTCCCTTGGGGCTATTGAGGTTGTCTCAGCGACCTCCTCAATAATTGATACTTCTTCAGCCACGGCAGTGGTTGTCGCGGTCGGGCTGGTATGGAAGGAGCAACGACAACTTTATTAATGGCTGTCGTCGGCTGCTCTGGAACGGTGGGCGGCTCGGTAGGAGTTGTGGAAGATTTGTCCTGCCGTGCGTCGAGAGGAATTGGTTCTCCTCTTGCAGCCGCCCTCTCTTGTATCCTGGCGGTGGAAGTGTAGGCGGCTTTGACTGTCACAACTTCAATCTCTGCTGTGGTGAAGACCAACTTTTCTGCGTCGTAGGTGGTGCAACTAGGGAGTGGAAGGAGGGTGCTTGTTCTCACAAATTTGTAGAAGTAGCTTCGCCCCTCCTTCTTAATGATGTCGGCCCTCATGAGGAACTTGAGGTCGATCTTCTCGTCCCCCCTTGTCCTTGAAAGGCTACGCGGTTCCCTTGGGTATCCTAAATCAACCGCAATCAGATTAACGATGCCACCAATACAGTACTCCTTGGTGGCATCCTTTATGGGGTGCAACCTATTCAACAAGAAGCATCCCGGGTTGACCACTTTTCCCTCCATCATGTGCCACATGAGATGGAGTTCTTCGGTGTAGATGTTGTTTGATTCGTTCTTGCTGAAGAGCAGGCACGCCATGAATTTGTGCACTATTCTCCAGAAGTAGGAGTGCACTGCTGCCACCTTACTTCTCGACTTGAATGATGATTCACCGGTCAGCTTTCTCTAGAGCTCCACCGGGTTGAACCCGTCTCCTTCGGTGATCCTTGCACCGTTGTTAAGCAGTTCTTTCTCTGCCTCGTTGGAAGAGAAGATTTCATTGAGTAGCTTCTCAGATATGACATGCTTGGTATTATACAACCTCCCTTGCAGTCTGTCTGCCCCGCCATATTCTTTGATTTCCTCGGGTTTATTCTGCACCCGATGAAGAGACGACATGAACTCCTTGGTGAGTTCATTGTAGGAGGTGGAGTGGCTGAGGCAGATCTTCCTCATCCCGGCTGCAGCTAGGACATTTTCCAGCCTGTCGAAAATGCCTAGATGAAGGAAGGACGACTGGTGGCAGAATCTACTCGGCCTGTAGATTTTTGTTGCCAGTTCTGAGTATCGAAGCCCGTGTTCGATGTCTTTGGGCACGAACCTACCTGGTGAGTGATCTAACGGTTCTGCCGCCATGGCTGAAACTGTTGTTGGGGCCATTAATTTTTCCGTCCTTGGTCTGTTTTCGGCCGTAGATGGCCCAGCTGCTTCGGGGTTTGGATGTTTCTGACCGACTGTTGTAGCTTATGCTGTGGCCTCAGTGTTGATCCTCTGACCGTGTTCGTCAACTTGGATGACATTTTGCTTGGTGTGGGCCATTTCTGTTATCATAAGGCAAAAGTTTATTAAACACCTAAATGATTCTCCTTACCTGATATTAGGTAGGTGAAAATTTAATAAAATCTGGAGGCATTTAGTCGATATCGGTGACAACAGTCGTAAAAACCTGACACGGTCTAAAGGAAAATTGCATGCTCGATAAGACAAAAAAACTTGGCCCGATACAAGAGCTACCCGACACAACCATATTGGGCTCCCAAAACTAAACGATATGATGTTTGCCCGATACGCCTGTGTTGGGCAGTATGAGGTTCAGGCCGATACTGCCATAGGTTTATCGTGAAACAACGGGAGTCACCGCGAACAACTACCCTACCCGATAAGATTTCTCTAAAAGGGTGTCGACCGACATAAGCAACACACGAGGTGATACAAGACTGGGCAACATGGGCAAATCTGAACGACACAGGCATTGCCTGATATAATGTATCGGGCAGGCGTGCGTTAAAGATGTGTATCGCGAGACGGTCAAAACTTGGGGTGGTCGACACAAATGTGTGTCGGGAGATACAAGGAATCAACTAAAGCCACAAGTCCGATATGAGATGCGTGATACGATGGATGTGTCAGGTAAGACAAATGATACACCCGTCGGGTTATACCTTTGTTTTATGAAGGTGGTTGCACGATACAGGAGAAGAAGCTAGGTTGGCCGATACACGAGTAAAGGGAGAATTAACTACACGATATGGGAGTAGGTGAGAAATAAATGCCAGTGCCCAATACGGTTAAACCTCAGTTACTATATATAGCAGTCTAGGTCGGGGGTAAAATTGGTAAAATAGGGGCACATGTCGACCGAGGAGACAAATCATTCCCGAGACGAGCAGTAAAACCAGTCCCGTCCGTCAGATCAAGGGTCATTACTCATGTTTCCCGACACAGATGCACGCTGCTTGGTGTATCGTCCGACACAACTCATCACTAAGGTGCAATACCCGATATGCCTAGCCCGTTAGGGGCGTGTCCCGCATTGTGCCCGAGTCTTTGCCCGATATCATCCAAGAAGCAAGTCATATTGGCCCAATACAAAGCTTTAGAACAAAATAATTGATGAAAAACTAAAATTAAAGCGAAGGAAAAAGCAATTGATGGGTAAAACATCACTGGCCTAAGGTGAAGTTCCCAACCTCAGATAGTATTACTCATCAATGCTTATAAAACTGAGTGGTGGCCCATAAAATAGAAGAGTCCGAGCATGTGGCACATGCACTGACTCGGGCCTTATTACATTCATTCTGTTCATAATGTTTTTCTTGCAGGAAAGGAAATAACATCCTATTCTAAGAAAACTAAAAATTTAGGCTGCCTCCCAAGGAGCGCTGTAGTTAGCGTCGTCATCTCGACAACTTCAGATCCTTCACTTCGTGCCTTCGGCTATTCCAACATCCTGCAAACTTATCTCAGACCTTCTTACGAATGCTTCGTCTTCATAGTATTTTTTACCCTGTGCCCGTTCACTGGAAAAACTTTTGTTGGATCGTCTTTATCATATAGCTCCATCATTCCTGATGGATATATCTTTGCCATAGTGAAGGGTCCAGACCACCTCATTTGCAGCTTACCTGGAAAAAGACGAATAGAGGATTTAAATAATAAAACCTTGTCACCTTCACTCACATCCTTTTTCCTCAGGTGGGCATCATGCCACACCTTGGTCCTCTTCTTGTAGATCCTTGCATTCTTGTATGCATGTATTCTCAGCTCTTTGAGTTCTTGTAACTGTAGATATCTCTTCTCCGCTGCCTTCTCCAAATCCATATTCAGGAACTTAATCACCCAAAGAGCCTTGTGTTCCAGCTCTAAGGGTAGATGATAGGATTTTCCATAAATCAACTTATAATAGGTAGTACCAATGGGTGCCTTATATGCAGTTCTGTAGGCCCAAACAGCATCGCCGAGCTTCATTGACCAATCTTTTCACGTGCGAATGACAGTTTTTTCCAAAATCTGCTTAATCTGTCTATTCGAAACCTCCACTTGCCCAGAAGTTTGAGGGTGATAGGGTGTAGCGACCTTGTTCTTGACCCCATACTTACGTAGAAGTGTTTCAAACTATTTTCCCCCAAAATGCGATCCACATCGCTTATCGCAGTACGAGGTACTCCAAAGTGAGGAAAGATAGTTTTCTTAAACAACTTGATCACAGATTTGGAGTCACAAGTTTGAGTGGCAACAACTTCCACCTATTTTGACACATAATCCACTGTGAATAAAATGTATTGATACCCTTTTGACGGGGGAAAGGGACCCATGTAGTCTATTCCCTAGACATCAAAAATCTCGACTTCGACCCAGTTGGCCATAGGCATCTCGTTCCTTCTTCCAATGTTTCCTATCGATTGGCATTCTTTACAAACTTTTACATAATTTGCAGCATCTCTCAACAAGAAAGGCCAGTAAAACCCCAATTGCAGCACCTTAGCGGCGGTCCTTTCACTCCCCAGGTGTCCTCCATATGGTGAGGCATGACATTCTTTCAAAATGTCTGGCACTTCTTCCTCAGGAATACACCTTCTATATAGGTTATCTGCACACCTTCTAAAGAGAAGGGGATCATCCCAATAGTAATTCTTTACATTCGAAAATAGATTCTTCTTTTGATTGTATGTTATTTCCAGAGGTAACTCCCCACAAGCAAGGTAATTACAAATATCTGCAAACCATGGCAAACTCTCATCTTTGGTTTCTACCATCAGCAAGGCCTCATCTTCATAGTTATCGTTGATAGGTGGCTCCTTCTTGTCTTTGACTATAATCCTTGATAAGTGGTCGGCGACTACATTTTCCACACCTTTGTTATCAATGATCTTGTGATCGAACTCCTGATGTAGCAAAGCCCACCTTAACAGCCTGGGCTTAGCGTCCTTTTTCTGCAAAAGATATCATATCGCCCCATGGTCGGTGTAGACCTTTACCTTTATTCCAATCAGGTATGACCTGAACTTGTCGAAAGAAAAAACAATCGCAAGCATTTCCTTCTATGTTGTCGTGTAATTTACCTGTGCTTCATCCAGAGTACGACTGGCATAGAAAATGACATGGTGCCTTTTGTCCTTCTTCTATCCCAGGACTGCTCCTACGACATAGTCACTGGCATCGCACATTAGCTCGAAAGGTAGCTCCCAATCTGGAGCTTGAAGGATAGGTGGAGAAACAAGTGCATCTTTCAAGGCCTAAAAAGCATTTAGACAATCGTTAGAGAAATCGAATTCAACATCCTTAACCAGAAGATTTGACAACAGTTTTGAGATCTTCGAGAAGTCTTTTATGAATCTTCGATAATAACTGACGTGCCCAAGTAAACTTCACACTCCAGTTACAGACTTCGGTGGAGGTAGTTTAGATATAGCTTCAACCTTGCTCACATCTACCTCAATACCTCTCCTTGAAACTTTATGCCCTAGCACTATGCCTTTGCGTACCATGAAGTGGCACTTCTCCCAGTTGAGGACCATATTCTTCTCTTTACAGCATTGCAGGACCAAAGATAGATTTTTCAGGCAAGCATCGGAGTCCTTCCCATAGATAAAAAAATCATCCATGAAAACTTCCACGATGTCTTCCAGAAAATCTGAAAATATCGAGATCATGCAAAGCTGAAACATTGCTGGAGCATTGCACAATCCGAAAGGCATTCTTCAGAAGGCATAAGTACCATATAGACAAGTAAAAGTGGTTTTCTCTTGGTCGTCTGGTAAGATAGGGACTTGATAAAACCCAACAAAACCATCCAAAAAGTAGAAATAATCATGATGCGTTAATCTCTCCAGAACTTGGTCAATGAAAGGAGGCAAATAATGATCTTTCTCAGTGGCTTGATTCAGCTTCCGATAATCGATGCACATTCTCCATCCGGTGAGTCCGGATCGCTAATTCATCTCCTTTGTCACCTTTCACAACTGTCATGCCTCCTTTCTTAGGTACCACATGGATGGGACTTACCCAGTTGCTGTCACTGATTGGGTAGATAATTCTTGCATCCCTCAGCTTGATCACTTCTTTCTTTACAACCTCTTTTAGCATCTGGTTCAACTTTCTCTAGGGTTGAGCTAGGGGCTTAGAAAATTCTTCCAAATTAATGTGATGCATACATAGCGCAGGGCTAAGACCTTTGATATCTTTTACCGAATATCCTATAGCTTGCTTATGGAGCCTCAACTCCTTGAGAAGCCTTTCCAACTATTCCTTCATCAGACATGCATTAACGATGACTGGATTTCACCCTTCTTGATCTAGAAATTCATACTCTAAACCTTCAGGCAGCTGTTTCAGCTCTGGCTTAGCCTTAGGTGCCTTTTCCTCTGGTGTCTCCTCTAGAGAAGCAAACTTAACGGTCTCTATTACCTCCTTCTCATCGCTTATATCTTCATCAAATCGATTTAGATAGTCGAGGATCTTGACAATCTCAGGATCTTCGGAGTCAGAGTCTTGATTGCTCAGTGCTCTCACAAGAGGGTCTACCATTGCGATATCTTCCTCTACTTCTTCACAAAACTGGTTGTAGCTTTCTATGAAGTAAGAAGATTCTAGCAAGGACGGTCCTTTCATAGCGTCTTTTACCTTGAAATCTAGGTGATCTTTTCCGAACCTCAGAGTGATTATTCCTTCAGCAACATCAATCAACGCTCTTCCTGTAGCCAAGAAGGGACGCCCAAAGATGATAGGTCAGTTAGGGTCCTCCACAGTGTCAATGACCACAATGTCACAAGGAATGAAGAATCTTCCCACACGGATCGGAAAATCCTCAACAACTCCTACATGTCTTTTGAAAGTATGGTCTGCCAATTCAATCCTCATGTTGGTCTTGACCATATCAGTCAAACCCAAACGTTGCACGAGGCTTAAGGGCATAAGGATGATGCTAACCCCTAAATCAGCAAGACCTTTCCACTCGATGTTATCTCCAACAGCAAAAGGAATAGTGAAGGCTCCTGGATCCTTCTTCTTGGTAGGTAAATCCACCTTCACAAAGGCAGAAGACATACTAGCAAGGTGCACTGTCTCAATCCTTCCTCCTCTTTTCTTTTTGGTGATCAAATCCTTGAAAAACTTGGCGTAGGTCGGCATTTCCTCTAAAGCATCCAGAAATGGTACTTCGAGGTGAAGCTTCTTTACTGACTCCATAAACCTTTCGTAACGCCTTTTCAGATGTGCCTTTATGAGTTTGTAAGGGAAAGACAATCTTGAAGAGTAAGAACCTTTTTTACCGAACAGGTCCTCCATAGATCTTGTTTCTGGCTCCCTGACATGAGCTTGTTGGTTCTTTCCTCTGTGGGATTTTCTAGCACAATCCTTGGTTCAGGTTCCTTGGGTCTGGCCGCTTCAGGGCGTTCTACTGTCTTCTCTGATCTGAGCACTGCCATTTTAGCAGACTCAGTGTTGGAGGGTATCTTACCCAAGGGATTCTTTATTAACTCGACCATCTGGGCTAGCTGCTGGTCTATCTGGCGTTGGTGTGTTTGCATATCCGCCCTTTGAACCTACATCGTATTAAGAACCCCTGAGTTGGGCAACGCGCTTTGTGCCAGCTGGTTGTTAATAGTATCCTATCTTTTGACAAAATTGAACAGTTGACCCACCAAGTCTGTTTGGTTCGAGCTCTTGTCCTGACTCTGCTCCTTAGCTTGACCCTGGCCCTGACTAGGGTTAGCTGGTTGGTGGTTTTGGTACTTCCCTTGCCCTTGAAAGTTTGCCTTGTTCGATTGGAAATTGATAGTTCTGGTGAACTGACCTTGTTCGCCCCTTTTCTCGAAACCTTGCGGTTGCTTGGGTGGATTATTCAGCTGATGCGAGTTTTCAGCCACATCCTTGTTGCCATAGTTAAAACTAGGGTGGTCTGGTCTTTTGAAGTTGACAAAAGAGACATTCTCATCTTCCTCTATTTCAGATTCACTTTCATTTGACTTGTCGGGTCGGGTGTAAATGCAATTATCAATACTGTGTCAACCCTCTCCGCAGGTGACACATTTCATCACTTTCTCAACCTATTTCTTTCCTTTCCCTCCTGATTCTTTTAATTGTCTGACGTCACCCCGATGGTCCTTTGTTAGCGGCCTTCTTAGCATATCCTCTATCTGACCTTTCGTAGTCAGTACCGACTTGTAGCTCAACCATGTTTTCGATGATCTTATTGGATCTACTGGGCTTCTTCCCCAGAAAGTCGCTTCCTATAGTTGCATTCAGCGATACCCTGTCTTCAGGGGTCAGACCATTGTAGAAGGTAGTTATCAGGAAACCCTTCTTGTAGTTGTGATGAGGGCAGTCCCTATGATACTCCTGATACCTTTCCCAGGCTTCATGAAGATTCTCATTCGACTTCTGCATGAATGACGTGATCCTTTGCCTATTCCTGACAATTTTCTTTGTAGGGTAAAACTTGTTTACAAAAGCATCGGCCAGCGCGTTCCATCCGTTCAGAGCTTGATGCAGTAGCCCGAGGTACCAGGATAGGGCCTTGTCCTCTAAAGAGAAGATGAAGCCCTTGCAGTAAATGACTTCTTGTGGAACTCCCCGCATTTTAATGGTATCATATATATTTTTAAAATCATCCAGATGATGGTAAGGGTTATCGTTCTTTGAATTCCCTCGGAAGCACTTGTTCTGGATCATAGATATGACATATGTTTTAGTTTGAAGTTTGTTGCATTGAACCTTGGGATGACAATAGGACATCTTGAGTTATTGGCCTTCGTGGCAGCCAACTCCCTGAGGGTCTTTTCTTCTTCATTAGAATCTTCACTATCGCTGTCCCCATGGTTCTGCTCTTGATTATGTTGATTTCTTTTGCGTCTGCGGTGATGACGACATCTCTCGTGATGATGATCATCCTCAAATTGTTATGTTTCAGGTTCTTCATGTAGATGATCACCATTATATTGGTCATTGTCCTCACGCGGAGGCGGCATGTCGAGCAGTGCTCGACGAAGCAGAATGCTTCTTTCCTTAGTACCTGAATAGAACGTATTATCAAGTTAGAAAACTTGTGTTAATAAAACGAACTATTCTATACACTTTTCAGGTTTGAAAAAGAAATAGTGCTATCAAGCTTATTACTAAGCTTGAGGCATAGGAGTGTAGTTAGTGGATTCAGGTTCGTTAACAGTACCATTTTTGCCTTGTCCCCGACAACGGTGCCAAAAAGTTGACCGGCCCAAATCGTGCGTCCAAAGGGAGTAGATTTGAAGTAGTCAAACTTTTAAATAACCCGACTCTTAGGCCCCCACAACGATGATAGGGTTCGAAGTAGCAATCAGGGTCAAACCACAGGGACAAGGGTGGTCATGTCAAGAACATGGAATCAATACTCTACACTCCGGTAAAAGAAAGATGGGGATAAAGTTCCCAAGGGAGCGGCATGTGAAGATCGGTAAAATAAAAGAAAACTATCTCCAACTGGAGTTACAAGGAAAATTAAGGTTTTTGGCAATTATTGGTTTTTAGGGGTTTTGCGCAACAGAACCGGAGGAGATAACACCATTGCCTTGGTAAAGAAACGAAGGAGGAAAACTTTGGCAAAACAAGCGGTAGCAGGAAACATCCAGTACCCCTTCTCTCAAAGAGGGTACCTCTAACTAAGTACGAACTCCCTCTCTCGAGGTTGATGTACTTGGGTTAGAGTGGAAAGATAACTGAAGCAACTCCGATCCTGGGTACTCTCATACTCCCTGATCGGACCAAACGCTAGAGCTACAACACCTCTCTCGAGGGAGTTGCAATGGGAAACACGATTTTATAGCTAGTCAAAACATGATCCAAGCATACAAGCTAGAGTTCAAATGCCAAGTAAAGTAATCTTCCAACAAAAGGGGCCAAACATAAAGCAACAGACATTTAAAACTCCTCTAATTCCATTAACATAAGCATTGTATAAAAGGGTTTAGTTATATTGCATAAATAAAGAAAGTAAATGACTGAAAAAGGGAAGATAGGTATTGCCTCCTTGATTTAGGAGGGCGACATACAACAACAAGTCCCTAAGGTGCCCCTAACCCGATACCGGGCGGGAGCTCTGCCCGATACGCCTGTGTCGGGTGGCATTCCCTATCGGGTGATAGGCCATGACGGGCAAACGTATCGAACAAAGCACTCTACCCGATACAGTCGTATCGGGATGCCACCCTCTCGGGTGACACACCGTGACGGGTGGTTCGTAGCGGGCTCAATATCATGTCGAGCTAGAGACAACTTAGGGTATCGGGTTCCTCGTATCGGGTAGCCTCTTCGGTTGATATCGGGCTGATGTGGCTACCGGGACAAATCCTAAGTGAACCATTCCCGCCCTCTCGGGTCGGGGAAGTTCTCACCTAGTATCGCCCAACACGCCTCTGGGACGCGACACACTAGCTCCATGTGCTTTCCAAAGTTAGCTCTCATGAGATTCTGACCTGTCCCATCGGAGTCCTGTAGCTGCTATTTATAGGCAGTGGTTGGAAGAAATTTCGGATCTTCGGGTGCCACATATCCTT
>OY856412.1:577724293-577741793 GCA_963693085.1 Alisma plantago-aquatica | reverse complement strand
CATTATTTGGCACGATAAGAAAGAACCATGGAGGATGACCCATTTTGTCAGGGAGCTGAGGGAGGAGGTGGTCTCAGCAATGATATCTGGTTCCTTGGTTCACAAGGTCATAAACTCGATACCTCGTGAGCTGGGGAGATGGGGCAGTAATATGGATGATCTGTTTGTATCATCCGACACTCTGAATACTCCGACCAAAATAAGGGGTATGGCTGCGTTGGAGAATAGAAGGGTTCCTTATGTCGTGTTAAAGATATCATATGCATAGGGTGTTGGTTACTGCTGTTTGATTTTGATTCAGAGTCAGGGGAGGGGTAATGAGAGTAGTTTTTGTTGCTTGAGTGTTTTTTATTTTCACACCTGCGTATTAGTATAAGCAGGAGCTGTAATTATTTTGATGATTTAGCCCACAAGAGGGGTGTGGGATGAATAAAAGCGACCCATGGCTTAATTAAAAAAAAATATACATAGATATATATACATAGATATATATACATATACATATATATATAGATATATATATATGTATATATACGTATATATATGTATATATATATATTTATATATATATGTATATATACGTATATATATTTATATATATTTATATATGTATATTCATATATATATATATATATATATATGTATACATATACATATGTATATGTATATCTATATGTATATGTATATATATCTATATAAATACATATATTTATGTATATATATTTATATATGTATATATATGTATATATATTTATATATATGTATATATATTTATATATGTGTATATATATTTATATATTTGTATATATATTTATATATGTATATATATGTATATATTTATTTATTTATATATATGTATATATATATGTGTGTATATACATACATATATATATATATACATATATATATATACAAACATATATATATATATATATATATATACATACATACATATATATACATACATATATACATATATACATATATATATGTATATATGTATATATGTATGTATATATATGTATGTATATATATTTATATGTATATATATATATATATACATACATATATATACATACATATATACATATATACATACACATATATATATATATATGTATATACATATGTATATATATATATATGTATGTATATATATATATATATATATATTTATATATATATATACATACACACACATATATATATATACATATGTATATACATACATACATTATATATATATACTTACATATATATATATATATATATATATATATAATGTATGTATGTATATACATATGTATATATATGTGTGTTTATATATATATATATATCTATACTACTATAAAAAGAGCGAGTTCTCCAACCACTTATAAAAATCAAATGAAACTCATCCGTGGCCAATCAGAAATCAGCATTTCCAACATTTTGCCAACATGGAAAAATGCTGCTCTCTCCTTCACCCAATCTCTTCTCATGTTTTTTCTCACCTTTTATCAAATTTATTTGCTTTATATTTCTCACACGTTTCTCCAATGGTAGTTTCTACGGTTAGTTCAGAATGCACGTTCTTACCCCACTAATAGCGGTAGGAATCAGTTACTGAAACCCCCAATCACACGTTTTACGGAAGCCCATTCAATTTTCAAATCCGGTCAGTTTTGAAATATGACCGTTGTATCCCTCTTTTTCTCTTACGTATGTTTTATAAAATATCAAACTCAATCACACGTTTTACTCGGTCAAACTGAAAAAGACTTGAATTATCTCTAAAAAAATTATATATAAAATGACATTCTGTTACAACAACGTTCAACCACATGGACCATTATCTGACTTGAAAAAAAAACATGGATCATTATCTCAACGTAAATTATCACCCACGTCCAACACCCACGTACAACATTACAACCTAGATCTTCAACCACAACCCAAGACCATTATCCAAATCACACCCACTTCTTCAACGCCAACCCAAAACCACTATCCAAGTTACAAGTTGCTGCTGTGTGCGCCGTGTTCGACCAGAAAAGAATGTTCCTCCAAATTTTCTTCACTGTGCTTTGAAGAAAATACTTGCAAGTGAGATATTCAGCCATTGCTTATATATTACAAGTTTTTTCACCTCTTAGAACCTCACGTAGAAGTATAATCAACAAATCCTCCAATCCCATCCTATGCTCTCAAGCTTCTGCTATTCGAAAAAAGCTACTGTGAAGAATGTTCCTCCAGCTTTTCAATACTGCTCCTTCAAGAAAATAACTATTATCTTCGATCTGAAGCTGATTGTTAGACTCCAAATATCAAACATTGGATGCCATTTTCCTATTGCTGCTATTATTCGAGAGTCAAAGTTCACATATTCACTAGAGGAAAACACTTTCAAGTAAGACATTTAGTCATAAAAATGTTATAAGCATTTACAATCTATTGGATAATATTTTTTTACAAAAATCTATATGTTATTATTTTCGTATCCCAAGAAATTTGAACACAAGAACCACATATTCAAGGAACTGATATTTGGAGCAAATAGTCATGGAGTGAAACTTAGTCAAGCAATTGGTATTATAATAACACATTTAGATCTGATGGTCTAGAGGAAAATAGGCAAACAAGAAACCTCAGTATTCATTCAATCCTCTGATATTATCTATTTGCATTTAATATTTCACTAACATCCTATACAAATAGAAAGGCATGTGATATTTGTTCTAGAAAGAAATTAATCTACAAGAATAATGAGAAGATTAAATCAGGAGTAGATGACATACCAAATCAAAATACCAACTAACCAAATTATCTAGATGAATTAGTTAAATCATGACTTATCTTTCTTTGCAAATTATACAGTTCACCATTCTTACGTTTAGTAGGTTGGACCTATCAAGAAACAACTAGCTACATTGTATGAAGGGACCTCTATCTGCAATAACATATAGTCCACAATAAGAAAATGTAATCAGTAACCAAGTAAACATTAAAACCTTAAAAAGTAAATACACAATATAAAGGCTGAATAATACCTCATGTAAACTACCAATAGAGACACAAAGGCCTCCCTGTGGTTATATATATGAAGGGACCCATACCTGCATCAATAGATATAGTCTATCATTCTTCTATCATTCTCAAAGTTAGCATATAACACACATTTAGCTTTGTTGGATAATTGTTCTTAAGTACAAAAAACAACTGATCATAGAAATAAATGTGCAAATATAAGCTACTGATTCATTTGATAAGGAGGTTATTGCCTCAATGTTTCTACCCCAATACTTCTCTAGGTAAGTAACTTATAAACCACTGCTTTAGTATATGTAATTTGTATATTTAATTTTAATACCAACATAAATAGATAGTTCACACTAATAAGATGTAGACATTTATGTATGTACCTAAGAAATTAATATCTACTTAAATGAAATCAGTAACATAACAAGTAAACTCATGAAATCAAACAGAACACAAGAACCACATATTCAAGGAACTAATATTTGGAGCAAATAGTCATGGAGTGGAACTTAGTCAAGCAATTGGTATTATAATAACACATTTAGATATGATGGTCTAGAGGAAAACAGTCAAACAAGACACCTCAGTATTCATTTAATCCTCTAGTATTATCTATGTGTGTAGATCTAATACATAGTCAATAATGCTTGCATTTGATATTGCACTAACATCCTATACAAATAGAAAGGCCTGTAATATTTGTTCTAGAAAGAAATTAATCTACAAGAATAACGAGAAGATTAAATAAGGAGTAGATGATATACCAAATCATGACTTATCTTTCTTTGCAAATTGTATCTAGACGAATTAGTTAAATCATGACTTATGTTTCTTTGCAAATTGTACAGTTCACCATTCTTATGTTTAGTAGGTTGGACATATCAACAAATAAATAGCTACATTGTATGAAGGGACCTCTATCTGCAAGAACATATAGGCCACAATAAGAAAATGTAATCAGTAACCAAGTAAACATTAAAACCTTAAAAAGTAAATACACAATATAAAGGCTGAATAATACCTCATGTAAAATACCAATAGAGACACAAAGGCCTCCCTATGGTTATATATATGAAGGGACCCATACATGCATCAATAGATATATTCTATCATTCTTCTATCATTGTCCAAGTTAGCATATAACACACATTTAGCTTTGTTGGATAATTGTTCTTAAGTACAAAAAACAACTGATCATAGAAATAAATGTGCAAATATAAGCTACTGATTCATTTGATAAGGAGGTTATTGCCTCAATGTTTCTGCCCCAATACTTCTCTAGGTAAATAACTTATAAACCACTGATTTAGTATATGTATTTTGTATATTTAATTTTAATACCAGCATAAATAGATAGTTCACACTAATAAGATGTAGACATTTATGTATGTACCTTAGAAATTAATACCTACTTAAATGAAATCAGTAACACAACAAGTAAACTCATGAAAACAAACAAAACACAAGAACCACATATTCAAGGAACTGATATTTGGAGCAAATAGTCATGGAGTGGAACTTAGTCAAGCAATTGGTATTATAATAACACATTTAGATCTGATGGTCTAGAGGAAAATAGGCAAACAAGACACCTCAGTATTCATTTAATCCTCTGGTATTATCTATTATATGTGTGTAGATCTAATACATAGTCAATAATGCTTGCATTTAATATTGCACTAACATCCTATACAAATAGAAAGGCCTGTAATATTTGTTCTAGAAAGAAATTAATCTACAAGAATAACGAGAAGATTAAATAAGGAGTAGATGATATACCAAATCAAAATACCAACTAACCAAATTATCTAGATGAATTAGTTAAATCATGACTTATCTTTCTTTGCAAATTGTACAGTTCACCATTCTTACGTTTAGTAGGTTGGACCTATCAAGAAACAACTAGCAACATTGTATGAAGGGACCTCTATCTGCAATAACATATATGCCACAATAAGAAAATGTAATCAGTAACCAAGTAAACATTAAAACCTTAAAAAGTAAATACACAATATAAAGGCTGAATAATACCTCATGTAAACTACCAATAGAGACAGAAAGGCCTCCTTGTGGTTATATATATGAAGGGACCCATACCCGCATCAATAGATATAGTCTAATCATTCTTCTATCATTCTCCAAGTTAGCATATAACACACATTTAGCTTTGTTGGATAATTGTTCTTAAGTACAAAAAACAACTGATCATAGAAATATATGTGCAAATATAAGCTACTGATTCATTTGATAAGGAGGTTATTGCCTCAATGTTTCTGCCCCAATACTTCTATAGGTAAATAACTTATAAACCACTGCTTTAGTATATGTATTTTGTATATTTAATTTTAATACCAGCATAAATAGATAGTTCACACTAATAATATGTATACATTTATGTATGTACCTTAGAAATTAATACCTACTTAAATGAAATTAGTAACATAACAAGTAAACTCATGAAAACAAACAGAATACAAGAACCACATATTTAAGGAACTAATATTTGGAGCAAATAGTCATGGAGTGGAACTTAGTCAAGCAATTGGTATTATAATAACACATTTAGATCTGATGGTCTAGAGGAAAATAGGTAAACAAGACACCTCAATATTCATTTAATCCTCTGGTATTATCTATTATATGTGTGTAGATCTAATACATAGTCAATAACGCTTGCATTTAATATTGCACTAACATCCTATACAAATAGAAAGGCCTGTAATATTTGTTCTAGAAAGAAATTAATCTACAAGAATAACGAGAATATTAAATAAGGAGTAGATGACATACCAAATCAAAATACCAACTAAGCAAATCATCTAGATGAATTAGTTAAATCATGACTTATCTTTCTTTGCAAATTGTACAGTTCACCATTCTTACGTTTAGTAAGTTGGACCTATCAAGAAACAACTAGCTACATTGTATGAAGGGACCTCTATCTGCAATAACATATAGGCCACAATAAGAAAATGTAATCAGTAACCAAGTAAACATTAAAACCTTAAAAAGTAAATACACAATATAAAGGCTAAATAATACCTCATGTAAACTACCAATATAGACACAAAGGCCTCCCTGTGGTTATATATATGAAGGGACCCATACCTGCATTAATAGATATAGTCTATCATTCTTCTATCATTCTCCAAGTTAGCATATAACACACATTTAGCTTTGTTGGATAATTGTTCTTAAGTACAAAAAACAACTGATCATAGAAATAAATGTGCAAATATAAGCTACTGATTCATTTGATAAGGAGGTTACTGCCTCAATGTTTCTGCCCCAGTACTTCTCTAGGTAAATAACTTATAAACCACTGCTTTAGTATATGTATTTTGTATATTTAATTTTAATACCAGCATAAATAGATAGTTCATACTAATAAGATGTAAACATTTATGTATGTACCTTAGAAATTAATACCTACTTAAATGAAATCAGTAACATAACAAGTAAACTCATGAAAACAAACAGAACACAAGAACCACATATTCAAGGAACTGATATTTGGAGCAAATAGTCATGGAGTGGACCTTAGTCAAGAAATTGGTATTATAATAACACATTTAGATCTGATGGTCTAGAGGAAAATAGGCAAACAAGACACCTCAGTAGGCAATGCATTTCTGTTCGAGTGGGACTGGCGGAGCAGACTTTTACGGAACAGAGATTGGAAATACAGACGAATTACATTGTCCCAACTAAAGAGCCACGATATCATACTTGAACATGTGTCGATTCGTCCATATCAATTGGATCACGTTGACCCACAAGTACCAACTCAAACTAAGTCTGTCAGATCTTCCCAACACTTACCAAAATTACTGTGGTGGAAACAAAAGTGAGAAATTTTAGCTTAGAACACGATGAAAGTTACAAATTAAATAGCTATAGGGACAAATGAATGATTGTTAATTGAGAATAGGGTAATGAGAATGAAATGGCTCCAATGAAACGTGCGTACCTCAGGCGGGTCCCTGATGAGAAGGGATTCATTTTAGATAGGCTTGCATCCCTCAAATGGCAGCAGAATGTGGAATGAGGAGGTTAATTTTGCCTCAGTCATGAAGATCCGCAGCGCCCCAATCAGATCCAGGTGTGGAGTAGCAGGGGTGATAGGATTATTCGAAAAAGATTTGTTGGAGATGAAAACCCTACGCGGAAGACAAAGCAACTATCTGAGATCTAGAATGGTGTGATCAGGTATAGACGTTAGAGAGGGGAAGTAGGGGCGGCGAGGAGTCGATAGTTCTTTCTGCCACCGGTGTTGGTGATGAAGCTATGGATCTAAAGAGAGAAGAAAGAGAAGACAGGCTGCCTGAAGTGGTGAAGCTCCCCTTGTCGAAAGTTACGTCTGTTTCTTCAATCGATCTGCCCTTTACGAAACCCTCCTCGATCTGTAAGAGGACTAGAGCGAGGAGGAGAAACCCTAGAACCCCTGAAGAGGAACGATGAGGGGGGTGGGAGAGAGGGATAGCCAGCTGACCAGTTTGGAGGATGTGTCATTACTGTCGGCGTTCGGTTTCGAGGCATCACATCATTTTTGGCATCACATCATTTTCGGCATTGGGGTTGGAGGATAGAAGCCAACCGACCAGCTTGTCGGAAGGGAAGAGTCGCCTCTCTCTATTTAGGGCACAGAGCGGTGGATAGAAAGCGGCTGACAAAGTGGGGAGTGAGAGGGTCGGTGCTCTAATTCTTACTTATACTTGAGGAAAAGTCAATACTTGAATCTGACGGTCACGATTAATATGTCCTCTGGTTTGTTGGCAAAAGTTGGACTGATGGACCCCGTTTTGGATTTTGTTGTCATGATACCAAGATTATCTCAGACCTGTTAGCAGCAGGATTTTGGGAACCCAGTCCGAATTTCATTTTTATTTTTTGGGTATTTTGTTTTATATGCCAGACTGAAAAATACAAGTTACAAGGCCAGTCCAATTTAATGATGGGATTCATTTGCCAAATAGAACTCGCATTGACTCGAGTCTGATTATCTCGATATATGCACTAACCTGGTCTAATCCAGTCCGGATTTCATAATCTCAATCTCAAACCAGACAACCCCATTAGGTTTAGATTGGATCCAACATCCAATATCTCATGGTTCAATCAAGACAGCGGATTGAGTGGTGTCTGATATTAGAAAAAGGAATACGATACTTGGACCGTATTGGGGTTCAATAACAATGACTATAAAGTGTCTGTCGCTGCCCGAAAATATAGTTGGACCATATAGGAGAAAAATATATCTTTCATGCACGCTCATCTGATGAACAATAATATACTGGTGCAACTGTACATATAAAATTATCTATCTGCACCTCCTTCTACATTCCAGAAGTCATACAGAAGCTAAAAAAATATTAAATTCATCTTACACTCATTTTTTAAGAACAGTCATTTTTCAATCTGTCTGAATCGAACACATTTGGCTTTTTATTTTTATTTGTCATGCAAGAATTTTAGCTAATAAATTAATGAGTCATATCACTACATATAGAATCTCTCTCATTGTTTGTACTTTCCAAAATGAAGGATTCATGCAAACTATGGTGGAACCGTGCCTATCTTCTGGCACTACATCTCAAAGTTGTGACACACTTGCGTCATGTCTTACTTCAATACAGTCACGTAGATCTCAACAACTTGAAAGATATATTTATAGTTATGATTTGAGGTCCTTTCAATGGATGCGTAGATACCATCGTCGAATGGTTATTAGAAGTAGACGGATGCATAGGCATGCCAGATGTGAAGGTGGTGGAGAACTTATTACAAGATATGCTACAATTTACAATAGTTTGCCACCCTATATGAAGTTAAGGATTGATATGCACCCATATTTTGATGGAGTCAGTGAAGTTATTCAAGTTCTCAATGAAGATGTGGATTCCGCACTTGGTCAAAGAGCATTGTTTCATCCTGTTATCTCGAACGATAACAATTTCCAACATCATGTGGATAATGTTGTCATCAAAATTCATAGGCGAGCAAGGCAACGGATATTCTTGATCCAATTCCTGAAACGATGTCAAGCACAGTTGAACAATGTTGCAATGAATTCATTGGAACAACCAAGTACTTCCTATATTCCTCAGACTGACAGTGTTCCCAATGGAGATCATGTTGATATGCATGTTTGCTCGAACCCTACAATTAACGATAGTGCCTTTGAAGGTAATAGTTACAAATCCTCATGCATTATTCAATGAGTTAACATTTGTACTCATCTTATGTTATAACAAACTAGATGTAGGTATCGTGGAAGAGACGGAGGATTTCTATATTTCAAGCATGGATCAAAATGTTGAATATTCTTCTGGTGTTGATATTTCTAATCCAATTTTTGACAATCTTCTCAATGAACCACATAAGTTATCCACACATAGTTTGTGCAAATTTTGTGGTGCCAAATGTTTCCAATTTGAACCACTATCTTTTTGTTGTATGAAGGGAAAGGTACATTTAGTTACCAATCCTGTTCCAATAGAACTATGCGATTTGTACACATCCCAAACACCAGATTCTATGGAGTTTTTGAGGTCCATTCGAAGTTACAACAGTCACTTTGCATTCACATCACACGATATCCATCTAGATGAAAATTTGCGTAGTATGTGGAATGGCATATATACTTTTCGAGTACAGGGTCAAATGTATCATTTCATAAATAGATTACTACCTGGGAGTGATGGACCGAAATACCTACAACTCTATTTCTATGACACTGAGTTTGAGGTACAGAACAGAATGAAAGCAACTCCTTCACTAAATATTGAATTAGTTACTAAATTGATGCACGTATAGTCTGTAAATCCATATGCCCAGTTTTTTCGAATCCTCAAGGATATTCCGATGTCAGATAATTTTAGTATTGCCATCAATAAAGATGCACATCTAGATCAGAGGACATATAATTCTCCAACTACTTCACAAGTTGCGGGTAACTGGATTGAGGGTAATGATGTAAGTGGTGCATAACAACGAAGCGTAGTTGTTTATGCCAATTCAGGTGAACCACGTATAGTGCAATCATATTTAGGATGCTATGATCCTCTATCATATCCCTTGTTGTTTCCCAATGGTGAATTCGGTTGGCATCCACTCCTCCCCAAAGTTGGTGTGCCATGGGATTCCATGCTACATAAATCATCACATTCTGTTGAAGATGTGATGGGCTCGAACGTAGCAGGTTAGTAGAATATATATATTCATATATTAAAAAATTATGTACCATTATTAAAAAATGTATTTCACATCATTCTCATATGTTTTTTAGATGGTGGTGGTCGAAACAAGATATCTGCGAGAGAATACTATTGTTACAAACTACAAATTCGTGTGCTTGACAAATCAATCTTGTTGTATGTGGGTTGTCTCCTTCAACAGTATGTTGTCGACATGTACATCAAGATAGAATCAACACGGTTAAACTATATCACAAAGGAGCAAAAGCGAATACGTGCTGATTTGTATCAAGGAATCACTGATAGCATTAGATCTGGAGAAGTCCATAGCAGCATGGTAGGTAAAAGAATTGTATTACCTTCGTCCTTTATTGGAGGACCACGTGATATGCGTTGTAGATACATGGATGCTATGGCATTGGTACAAAGATATGGGAAACCTGATATCTTTTTAACAATGACATGTAATCCAGACTGGGATGAGATAAAAATAGAGTTATTCCCTAGACAACTAGCTCAAAACAGACCCGATTTAACAGCTAGGGTTTTTAGAGCAAAATTGGAGGATCTAAAGGACCAGATATTTAAGAAAAATATATTTGGCATCGTAGCGGCACGTGTTCTTGTTATTGAATTTCAAAAAAGAGGACTTCCGCATGCACACATTCTTATCATCATGAAACGTGACTATAAAATCGTCAATCCAGATCAGTATGATAACATAGTTTGTGCTGAAATTCCAGATCCTGAACGATATCCTTTATTACACGCATTGGTTGTTAAACACATGTTGCATGGACCGTGTGGTGTCCTAAACCCTAAAAATTCTTGCATGGTAAACAAGGAGTGTCGCTTCCGATATCCAAGGAGTTTTTGTTCCAATACCATGCAAGGTAGAGATTCATATCCAATTTATAGGAGAAGAGACAATGGAGTCACTGTTGATGTAAGAGGATCCACACTAGATAATAGATGGGTGGCACCATATAATCCATATTTGTTACAGAGATATAGGTGTCATATTAACATGGAGGTATGTTCGAGCATTAAAGTAGTCAAATACCTCTTCAAGTATATATATAAGGGGCATGATAAGGCTTCAGTCAACATATCACCTGATATTGCAGACCAGACCGTCAATGAGGTGAATCAATTTAGAGATGCTCGATGGATATCTCCATCGGAAGCAATGTGGAGGATATTTGAGTTCAAACTTAGTGAAATACAACCATCTGTAGTTTCCTTGCAATTGCATCTACCTAACATGCATATTGTTACATTCTTAGAAGATGATAACTTGCAGAATGTTATGGAACAAGATGGTGTTTGCAAGACAATGCTCAGTGAGTATTTTGTGACAAACTCGCATGATGAAGAATCTTATCAATATCTTAATAAACAATTCCCTGAGCATTATGTGTGGAATAGCTCTGGAAAATATTGGAAGAAAAGAAAGCAGAGAGAGGTTATTGGTCGTATCGTTACTGTAAATCCTATTGAAGGTGAGAGGTATTATTTGAGGATATTACTAAATCATGTAAAGGGTTCAATTTCATTTGAGAGTTTGAGGAGCGTCAATGGTGTTATCCAACCAACATTCAAACTTTCAGCTGAACATCAAGGTCTTATTGAGAGTGACAATACAATTTTAGAATGTTTAACTGAGGCAACACATTTTGAATTCCCAGTTTCACTACGGAGAGTATTTGCTACAATATTAGTTATTGTGAACCAACAAATGTAAGAGCTTTGTGGTATGCAAGCCTCAATGATATGACAGAAGATTTTCATAGGACCGGAATCAATGATGAGCATCAGTTGGAGCAGACAATGCTACAAAATATTAAATCTATTCTTGAGAGCATGGGGAAGGTTATAGAGGATTATGACTTGCCGACTGTTGATGATGATTTTT
Source organism: Alisma plantago-aquatica (assembly GCA_963693085.1). NCBI lineage: Eukaryota > Viridiplantae > Streptophyta > Magnoliopsida > Alismatales > Alismataceae > Alisma > Alisma plantago-aquatica. The sequence continues at coordinate 577,729,664 of OY856412.1, read as the reverse complement.
CAATAAATACTGGACAAAACATATCACGTGAAATTGTTGAAGAGATGAATATACAAGTAAGTGAAGAGGATCTATCATTCATTTCATCACTAAACAATGACCAACAACATACATTCAATGAGATATTCAACTACATAGTGGGAAACCAGCCTGGTGTATTCTTTGTCGATGGTCCTGGTGGAACTTGAAAGACATTTCTATACAAGGCACTGTTAGCAAAAGTAAGGTCTATGGGTTTCATAGCAATCGCAACAACGACATCTGGGGTTGCAACATCGATCTTACCCAGGGGGAGAACTGATCATAGTAGATTCAAAATTCCAATTAAAGTTGACAACAATCCAACTTGTAACATAAGCAAACAAAGTAGTCTAGCAGAACTTCTTAGATCGGCAAAATTAATTATATGGGATGAGGCATCCATGACAAGGAGACAAGAGTTTGAAGCCTTAGATCACACATTGCAAGATATCACGGGATCGAGCCTACCATTTGGGGGGAAAGTGGTAGTTTTTGGTGGTGATTTCCGACAAGTTTTACCTGTTGTTCGACGTGCAACTAGAGGTGATACGATTGATTCGAGTCTTATAAAGTCATTTCTTTGGGACAAAATGCACAAACTGAAACTAAAGCAAAATATGAGAGCTTTGTCAGATTCTATCTTCTCAAACTTTCTACTACGTATAGGACAAGGAACAGAACCAGTATTCGATGATGATTACGTTCGCCTCCTACATGAAATGGTTCTTGAGTACATAGATGATGCGACCTCTAAGAAACGACTCATACAACATGTCTTTCCAGCACTCAGTGATAATGCAACATCGAATGACTACATGATGAATCGTGCAATATTATGCACGAAGAATGAGTATGTTGACGAAATGAATAATGATCTCATACAACAATTTCCTGGGGAGGAGATCACATATTATAGTTTTGACAGTGCTGTTGATGCTGAAAATCATAACTACCCTGAAGAATTCCTCAATTCACTGGTTCCAAATGGTTTTCCCCCTCATGTATTGCGGCTAAAGAAAAATTGTCCTACAATGTTGTTGCGAAATATTGATCCGGCAAATGGGCTATGCAATGGTATACGACTGGTTTGTAAAGGGTTTCAGAAAAATGTAATTGACACAGAGGTTACAGTTGGTCAAGCACGTGGAAAAAGAGTTTTCATACCTAGAATACCTCTTATAACACTTGAAAATGATGGTCTTCCATTTGCTTTTAAACGGAAACAATTTCCTGTGCGTTTGAGTTTTGCAATGACAATAAATAAGTCACAGGGTCAAACTATCCCTAATGTCAGAATTTATTTGCCCCATCATGTATTCTCTCATGGACAGTTGTATGTATCACTGTCAAGAGGGACATCTCAAAATACAATGAAGGTCTTGGTTAAACCAGGAGAGATGAATTTCAATGGTGGAACATTTACAAAAAACATATTATACAAATAAGTATTATCCTTTATTGATGGTATGCTTTTATCTTAGTATTTCATGTTGATTATTTGTATTTACAACTTTTCTAAGCTAACATCTTTACATGTTATAAATAGGATGACGAAAGATAACTATACCCCCTTTCGACGTGTACATCGATACCTAAACTGAAATTCAAAGGTTCGTGTGGCCTTCAAATGGAAAGCACATGAAATATCAAGGGGAAGAATGAAGTAGAAATTGTTGTTTATCGATGAAGAGGTATACTAGATTACAAAGTTCTAAATTTGTTATTATTTAAAATACATTCATGTGATTATTTAATGCCTCAATGTATCTTTTGTTTCTTAGGGAGAGAGGATGGAAGCTGGTTTAATTGGTGATGCAGTTAACAAATTCTGTAATACTTTTAATGAAGGAAAGTGTTATGTATTGAATAATGTATGTGTCGAAGACATTCACAATGACTATAGAAATGTAAAGCGGAATGAAGAGTGCATAATTAACAAAAATTGTGTGGTTGCTGAAGCATCTGAAGATTGTTAAAAAATACCTGTTTACTCATTTCAATTTACTGAGTTTGATGACTTTCACGGTCTTCAGGATAAGAAGACATTTCTTATAGGTATTTTTACTTTAATTTCATTTATAATATCATTTTATAATATTCATAAAGTAGTCTATGTCAATTACAGATGTCATTGGAATGATTACCAATGTTGATGATATTCAAAGCATTATGAAGAGATCTGATGAACAGGTTGCCAAGTGTGACATCATATTACAAAACAAAATGTAATAAATACAAATTATTTAAATTACTCAATCACTAAAACAAAGATTTCATTTACTAACACTTACATGTATATTTATGGTATTTAGGCACACTATGGCTGGGTGCTCATTGTGGGGTGAAATAGCTGTGATGTCACATGACAACTTGAAAGCACAGTATGAAATGAGAAGTATAGTTGTTATTAATGGATTGCAAGTTCAATGCTTCCAAGGCAAGACACAATCAATAAATTTAATTCTATTTGTGAGACTTATTTTATATTAATTTACTAATAATTATAGGTTTATACCTGTCAAATACTTACACAACAAGACTTCTCTTTAACCCCCCATTGCCACGAGTTGATGAAATGAAGTCAAGGTAGTTGTTTTCATATTACACATTCAAACGATAGTTCATATATATTTCTTTCTAAATTGAATTCTATAAATTCAATAGGTTGTCTGAAAGCGGTGTTGGTTCTTCATCACTTGTGAATGTGTCCATGCAAAAAGAGAATATAGAGGCAATAAGGATCAATATTTCCATCTTGTATGAATCCCTATAGAGTGGGACACTACACAAAGTAAGATACCTCAATGTTTGTAACTTATACAAATACTTAAATGTATATAATATGAAATAACATGTTGAATATTTTTAGGATCACATTTATGAAATTAAGGCTGCAGTTGTACAGATTTACCGTGATCGAACACATTGGTACAATGCATGTGTGAGGTGTAGCAAGAAAGTATATGATGAAAATGGTCAAGGCAAGGTCTGCCCCAAATGTGGAGCAAAAGATAGTGTCCTCAGGCAATTTACCTTCTTTTATCATGTATTACATCTATATATTATAATTAGCTTGTATATTAATATTTCGTTTTGTTGATTATAGGTATATTATGAAAGTTGAAGTCATGGACGCTTTTGATTCTATTAAATTAACATTATTTGATACAGCTGCACATCATCTCCTTGGTTATACCGATGTAGAGCTAAACAATATCCACTCACATGTACTCTATATTTTTATACATATACATATAATATGGATGAACTTTACATCCGTATTAATATTAAATTGGTCTAATAATATAGGGAAATGGTGAAGATATGGTAGATATCATATTATCAAAGGCAATATGGAATCAATTGCTTTTTCATGTCAAAGCACAAGATGCCCAACCATTTTTTCAAGAATCACAAGGGACGCCAACAACAATGAAGCAAACGGCTAAAGTCTTAGATGTAGTTCCATTAGATATTAAGCAAGAATGTATGAGTCTTTTATTTGACATCGAACACAATATTACTTTTTGATTTTGTTTTGTATCTATCTTAAAATCTGAATTGGTACTTTTGTTTTCCATATAATTTATATTCCTAGTTGTATTTTATGATACAATCTTTTTATGATTGTTATTTGTATATACTTACTGCAAAAGTCATTCCAAAGCTTCGTGTGACAACAAATACAAAATCATCAATAATTACAGTTGAAACACAACATTTTGCCAAAATCATCACTAGAACTGTAAGTATTTTGACTGCATATATGATTATATTATTAAATTGTCTGAATATTTACACTAATCATTTTTTCATATGTGAAAGGTTCGAAATAAAATTATAAAATCTTTAGGATTAAATCACCAGAAAGTGATTACATGCATTGATAATAAGTGAGAAATTATACTATAATATTTATTATTTATTTATTTCCTATTTCCTATTAAATAATTAAACTCATATTTTCTTCTCCAATCAGGTGTCCACCTCTCTTTGATTGTTTGTATGAGGATGAACTCATTAAACTTCAATTTTGGATGGAAAAACAGACGCGTCACATCACCTGCAGAATTTTGTCACATAACGAACTTTCAGTTACAAAATGAATATGTATTTTTATTATTTATGAAAGCAATAGTTCAATTTTTCTTATTTAACAATATTAACATTATGGTATTTTTCTATTGCAATTCCAACAACTTTTATATGTCACGTACATGTGCACGTGTGCGTTCACTAGTATACATATATATACTACTATAAAAAAGGCGAATGTTTGAACTAGCTGCGATTATGCCGTTATCTTCTCTTTTCAAACCCAAGAACCAATCAAAATATACCTTTTTTAAAATGTTGCTTTGTGGTTCATTCTCTCTCTTCTCTCCATTTTTTACGATTTTCAAACGATTCTAAACTTGTTAACCGTCCATCTAACCCCGTAATTCCTATATTCTATTCCATCTCTCGCAACCCTTAGCCTATCAAAACGGCCCCCTCTATTCTCGCCAACTTCTTCATAATTAAAAAGAAACGTGTCTTTTATTTAAGTCACTGGCCGTTCTCGTATAATAAATCTCACACCTCCACGTCAGTTTTCCCATTAATTTCTTGTCCTTCAATGTAACTATATATCTCCCTAAACTCCCAATTAAGTATCACCTTTTAATATCGTCGTTGTTAATTTTTTCTCATTAAATGACCCCTAGCCCCATTTCACTCCAACAAATTATTCTACACCATTTATCTATACTACTATAAAAGAGGTTTATAGGGAGTTTTTTAACTAATTAAAAACATGTGCCATTAAACTCTTTAGCCAATCAAAGTTAAGCAATTCAAATTGCCGCTCTCTCTCTTTCATCCTCTCTCTTCTCACAAATTTTCACATCCTTTTTTTTCATTGCTTTTTCCTCACACCATCTCCCCACTAAATGAACCACTTTCACGTAGATGCCACGTTCCAAAACACTCCAACTTCACCCCCTAATTTCTATCCGGCTACCTAACCGCGAGGCCAACAATCCAACGACACCCCCTAATTTCTCTCCAACTACTTAACCGCGAGTCCCACAACCAATTACCACATATTAGCATTTTTGTTGCTTTTATCTTCCTCTTCTCCTCTCATCAATCAGCCATACTTTTTTATTCATATTATTATTGATTTCAACAAAGCAGCATGTTTAAAATTTATATTTTTTCTAATATACATCTATATTAAATTATTAATTCCAACAGAGCGACATGCTCTAAGCCCACATTACTTTTTATCGATGTCTGTATTAAAAAGATCTCGACATTAAATATGGGGTTTGAAGTTCTCAACCACTATGTTTTATTCTCTCTTTTC
>OY856412.1:577539293-577719293 GCA_963693085.1 Alisma plantago-aquatica | reverse complement strand
CCAAGAGTGTAGTAGAGAGAAAACACCAGAAACATAGATCAGACATTGAATAAATTACATGATCTAAAGACAAACTAACCTTAGATGACAATATTTAGCCATAGATCCTCTAAAGCAAGAAACCTACCAACATGAAAGATATATACCCTAAATATAGACCTCATCTCACTTTAGAAGTCTTTCAACAACTCAAAGTGTTACAACCCGTACCATGCTTAACTGGTAATCACAGGGTGAAACATAACCCTAGTAGTAATGTTCTATTGTTAATATTTAATTATCTTTTGAATTAAATTGGTTTTAATATTTTAAATCATGTGTTGGTATAAAATTGAAGAGAATTTAAATATGAAATTGTAGAAACAAGAATTGATCAAATCAGAGTTGAAATGAGCAAGATACAACCTTTTTAGTTCTCATGTAGAGTTTCCATCAGAAGACAACTGATGGCTGAAGACTTAGGAATTTGGTAAGGTTTTTGATCTATGATTGGTAGGCTAGTCGCCTACCAATGGTTTTCTACTATGCATGTTTTGTTGGAAGTTGTATTCTGATAGTTTAGCAGGACATGCCTTCTGAAGGTTTTTCTAGGCGCTATCAGTTGATGGCCGGTCTGGCAAGTGCCTTCCAAAAGGGTTAAATGATAAAATCCAACCAAAGGTTGGAATCAAAGGAATATGTCTACCACTGGTTTGGTAGGCATATATCAACTGATGGATTGGTTGGTGAACACCAACTGAAGGAAGAGATGAATTAATGAATGCAGTGACAATCATCAACTGAGGGTTCAACTGTCGAAGATGGAAACTGATGGTTGTCCAGATCAAGGGCCTTGCCTTCTGATGGCTGGACTATGTGCCACTTAGGTGGACCAATCGCGAGATCCTTAGATCTCTTTAAATAGGAAATGAGAATTGATGGTACAAGAAGCATAAATGTGCTTCTGTCCATCATAAGACTTTGAGTGGTGACACAGAAGGTGATCACAGGGGCGATCTAAAGGAAAATGATGAGGAAGAAGGTTCAAGTTGATGTAAACTGAAGGATCTTAAGTGGTTTTGAGTGGGTAAATAGTTTTCAACTGATAATCTCTTTCCTTTTCTCATTTTCTTGGCTTGAAGTGTAGCGACGATCCTTGAACTGATGGTTTTGACCATTGACTTCTTCATCTTATATCTCTAGCTTAGTTTCTCCGAGGTTGATAATTTGGACGATAAATTTTTTAGTGTGATCACGTGATCTGACACTCATATCAAACTTGTGTGAGCTGGAACCTGATCTTAGTGAATAAAAATATGAAAATCAATAATCTGGGATGAGTTTGTGAGTGGAAAATCACCTTTTAGCCCTGATTTACAATATACAAATTTAAAATAATTTATTCTAAGTATTGAATCTTATTCTTTGATATCTGGGATAAGTTTTCCAGTCCTATATAGTGGATCTCAGTAGTAGGAACACAATATTATTTATATTTTGTTATGTGATTCAATATCAAAAGATTTATATGTGAAATGTTATGTAAGAAAAGTGAGGATTGGTGCAAAATAGAGGCATCAGAGAAGTTAGGTTTACCATAATCCAGATCTAAAGGATCAAACTATGGTTTATAAGAATGATGGAAGTTGCAAATTTGTCAAAAGATTTTGTGTGAAACATTTAATTAATGAAAGTAGGGTAATAATTAGAAATGATAATGATATTGTCAGTTACAAATTAAATATCATTAGATGTTAATGCCCTCAACATTATAGAATGCTCATAGGAAGCCTATACTCTAGGAAGGAAACATGCTTCTCGACTGGAGATATTTCATCCAGAGTGAGGTAACCCGAAGCACACCAATAGGGTGCAGGGGCCTAGGCTAGTAACGGAGGACTCCTTACATGAGTGGTATCCAACACCAATTGAGGATGCCTGTGGTACCTAAGTTTTCTAGTCAGTGAACATCTACGGTAGGTCCACTGATGTAGAGTTTTGTTGATCAGTGAACATATTTGGTAGGTTTACCAGTGCACAAAAAGCTTGAGGAATTTGACTCGTAGCCCCAGTACCCATGTTGAAAGGAGTTGAGATATCTGGTCGCTCCCATTAGTCTCTGAGATCCAGATGTGGCAATGCCTGCTGCAAACATGGTACTGAGATTAAATACTCAGGATCCCAAACATGCTTCTGTGTCTTGTACAATGAGATTGCAGCTTGATGCAATTCTTTCACATGTTGTGGTATGCCTTGTGTGGGTCTAGTGGAATAATAAATGAACTAAATATTAAGTGAATGTATTTAATTAATCCTTTTACTATAGTCAATATTAGATCAACTGCCATGCTGATTGATTTATAGTTTTTCAATTCCATGCGTGTATTTATTTATGTTTGGTTGAATTAAAAATACACATATGAAATATCATAGTCTCTTGTTGATTTTCTACACACTAAGCTAGTATCTTGTCAGCCTACTGAAACATTTTTTATGTGAAGGACTAGCTCCACCATAAGAGGCAAAAACCAATTTTTATCAAGACTAGAGAAGAGGTCTTTTAAAGAAGCATTTAGATTAGTGAGTCAATATCTTATCCTTCCCTTGGGAATCAATGAATGAGAAAACATAATAGTTTGTAATATGTTAAACATGATATGTATATTAGCTGAGAACTCTTTCTTTATTGTAAAAGACAAACTCTATAGTATCCTTTAATGTTAAATTCAAAGAGATATTATTTTGTTCTTGTTATTATCTGAGATTGTTAGTTTACATAAATCCATGATTCCACAAGTTAAGAATGAAACCAAAATATTAAGACAATTTACATCATGTGATAAAAAGAATGGTTAGTTGTAACACCACCTTGGCAGGCCCTAACCCTGATTAGTGGGTTCAAGCTGCATCAATATTATGGTTTTAGAGCATAGGTTAAACATAAATTAAGTTTAGGTTTGAGATAGGGTCAAGAAAAGAATTGTAATGCTTTCCACTTTGAGCTTAAATTTTCTAACAAATTTATTCTATTATAGATATGCGTATGGCTTAAAGAGGATGCGGACATTGTGAGGAACAAGCTGAGAGCCATTTTGGAGATGACTCTCAGATAATGTATCAAGATGGAGATGATGGATATGAGACAACCAATATGTATCATATTTTTCTGGAGACAAAAGGAAAATATAAGATGGATAGGAGAACTTCATCTTTTAGAAAGGACCTGATGAGACCCTATGAACTAGTGAAGAAGCTTGGTGGGGTTGAGTTTCCTAGAACAATAGATTCAGTTGTGGCAGATGTGTATGTTACAACCCCAATTTTTGGGTTCAATTAGTGAGAAATGTAATTTCTCATATTAAAGATAATTGAAAAAATAATGATATGATTTGTTTTGAATAAATGGATTCCATTCACAATAGCCTTGATTGGTTGATTTGTGGGCTTTATTGGCTATTGGGCCCAATAACAAGGAACTTCAAATAGTAAATGGCTAATTGAATTTTCGAGAAAAGAAATATGTAGAAACCTCTAGAAGGCAAATCCAAAGGGGATTTCGTGCCTCTTGGGTTCCTTGGGTACCAAGGAGACCAAGGTTGTGAAAAGAAAGTAATTAGAAAAGAAAAGGTTAATTAAGTATTTCTTTATTAAGAAAGAAACTGAAAATGATGATAAAATGTGGAAAATGAGTGGAAAGAGGCATAAATGAGTTTTCTTGGTGATAATTCGTATCCATGAGGTTTCTAATGATAAAAGGAATACCCATGAGGAAAATAAAAGGGAAATAAAAAGAAATCCTCAAAAAGAGATATTTTCATGAGAAATAAACATGATAATGTGAAATAATGCATTTTGATGCATCTAGAAGGATAATAAATATCCTTGGAAAAGAATTTCGAAATCATAAAGTTTCTTGGGAACCAAGGAGTCCCAATAAAGAGGAAAGAAAGAGAAAATACTAAAAAGGTAAAATAAGAGGATAATGTGTTTCATTATTAACGGATTTTGTGTTATTTTCAAAAGATGGTAATTTCCATTAAAAGGAAACATGATTTCGTGACAAATAACTAAAAGGCAAGTTTAAAGAAAATAAGAAAGTGGATTTTCGTAATCCTAATATTAAAAGAAGAAGGAATACTAAAGGAATATGAGAGAGAGAGAGCTAGTTTCTTTTTGAAGGAATTAGTTTCCTACTTGGAAAGGGACTCCTTATTCGTGTATAGCCGACCTAAGTCTCCTTTCCTCACCCTATATAAAGGGTAGACTCTTAGGGTCGAGTTCCAGGGGAAATTCCATACAATATACTCTCTTTTCTCTACCTTCTTCCTCCATGTCTTTGTCCTTAAACCCTAGAAGAAGAAAATGCCAACACCCTTGAGCAACAGGGCGCTCGAGTAGGTTGGCAAGGGATCTGAACGTGCCACGAAGCCATAGGTTGTTCCAGCCAACAACGCCATGCTCCAAAAGTCGGTGCATAGCAGCCGCACTGCTACACTGAACGGCCGCAAGTTGCAGCTCCGCCTGACCCATCCCGGCCATCCCGGCCAGGGGTCAAAGGTGGGTGGAGGACGGTGGTGGACGACGGAGCTAATGGAGTAGTCACCGGGGGCTCTCGGGTCCAGGAAGAGGAGGGAAAAGCTGCGCCAGTCGCAGCTAGGGCGGCAGCCCTAGGGTGGCCCGAGGTTGAAGAAAGGGAGGGTTGGCTTTGGACAGAATTACCCTCTGCGCGAGTATGGGCCGGTCGGTTAAGTCAAGGGCAAAAGCGACCTTTCGAAATGTTTCCTGATCACTACGTGCATGGGAATAGAGGTGACGTGGCGCGTCCTGATTGGTCGGGTGAGTGAAATTTTGTTAAATTCGTAATTAAAGATTCGTAACTCCGATTAGAACAAGTAATATATGAATTTTGATCAGAAAAATGCAAGGAATCCATTAAAAATAGTTTTATAGACTGAATATGATCGTAGTTCGAAAAGTAGTGTAAATCATTATCTTTAATGAATTAAAGATTATGAAACCCTATTTTGATATGATTAATGTGTTTAATAGGGTTTAATGGATCTTTAGAGTTGATATTAATCTGTTAAATGTAAAAAGGAACATTGAGTTAAAAAAGGAAGAACTTTGCATATGATTAGTCTAATTTAGAGTTTATATGCTTGAAATTGGAAAGTACATAAAGTTATCATCTTTAGTGTGTTAATTAAGGGAAAACCCTTAGATTGGATGGTAAATAGTCTTAATGAAATTATTTAGATAATTCAAGTTGATATTAACCTGTTGTTAATAAAAGTGAGAATATGATCTAAAAAGATGATCTTTTTATATATAATTGGCTTGATTTAGGGTTTCGTGCATGATAATGCACTAATGAGCTTGAAAACCCTAATTTTGATGCATATGTCTTCTAATTGGTTTAATTGTGTAAATCCACGGATAAAATAGAGATGTGATGATCCTAAGCCAAATTGAGCATAAAAGATCCTTAAATGTAGACAATTTGAGTAATTAGGGTTTTTATGAATGGAAAAGTTGTTTTAAGGTTTGTTAACTTAAAAAGGATAAAGTTTGAGAAATTGATCTAAGAAACCCTAATGCAACCTAATGAGACTTAGAAACCTTAGAAAGGTGTCCCAAGTCAATAAGGGGTTGTTTGGGATATGCTTGTGACATTTAGACATTATACATGTTTTCAGGATCAATGTTTGCTTGATTGATTGATTGGCTTGCTTGATTGGACATCTAGTTGGATTTGGATAAATTGTTGCTTGAGATCTCCAAGATAGGTATGTGGTTACGATTATGAATAACCGATTAGTTTCCCGATGGATTCTTGGATGTTTAATCGCATTGAATGCAACTAAACTGTTGAATGTTTATTTATTTCTTGCAACTATAAAGTGAATACGATTATCACATACGATATGTGCCTACTAGCTCAGATCCCGGTCCCCTCTGTGTTGTAATGGCTGACCTAGTACATGGCTACGTAGAGGGTAGGTCCATCAGGTCATGAAAGACTTTGGCTGCCTAGAGGGTAGGTCCATCAAGTCACCTTTATAGAGGTACCAGATAAGTCCTTACAGGGACAACACAGAGTTGTGGATAGGTATGGATTGAGTAGTTTGGCTTAAAACGTAATCTTGGTTGTTAAATGATTAATTGAATGATTACATGGTTATCATAGTTGTATGATTATCTGTTTCCCCCACATACCAGCTTTGGCTGACCGACGTTTTGTTTGTCGGCGTTTTCGGTACAATGAAAAGAACAAACAGTAAAATGATACCTTATGAATTCAAGAATTAAAGAACAAGGAGGAACTAGTTAGAATAGTTCAGCTGAGGTTAGATGTTCCAAACTTTTCAAAGGTATACAAAGAAAAATTTTATTACCATTTCCAGTTTAGTCTGTTAGAATTTAATAATTGTTTATGGTTATATGTCGAACCTTTGATCCGAGATTAATGGGTGCGGCTTCAACCTCTTGGTCTCCCTTAATTGGGGGTTACTGAAAGGTGAGGTTGTAACATTTGGTATCAGAGCTTAGGTTCCTCAGCTAACCATTAATAATTATTAAATTTTACAAACTCTATAGAACCCAAGGGAGTTATTAGAGGAGTATCCAAAAGATGGAGGTGTCTAGAAAGGGATCACGACCGGGGGCTGGCAAGATTTTCCTCCGCACCACTAGTCGGAATACGAGGACTCCCGGACCCGTGTGACCGCCTGGCCAAAGTCTTAGGGTATGAATCAAAATAAGATACCTTCAGGACTTCTCATCTTATTCATCCCTTCTCATCACAAAATTCTGATAAGGACCTAAAGGATTAGGGTTTTCTTTCTTCTCCTCACCCTCTTGAGGTATGGGTAAGGTTAATAAGGTTTAAGGAATCCTCCACTAAATTAATGAAAGGCATGTAAATAAGATGTCATGGACATAAGCTTAATAGATTAAGTGCAAAATAAATAATAGATACATGCTTAGGTCGTATTACATAAGATGTCATGTTCTCAGAAGAGACCTGAGGCTAGACCTTCTTGTCAGGAGGATGAGTTAGTCTTGGAGATAGAGATCTCCATTGCAAGTAGAGACCTGGCACATCCTCTGAGGATGATGCTAACCCTAACCCTAAGTGAAGGTTAGAGGGAGATGAGTTGGACCAGGTGTTTGAAAGGACATGCCTTAGGGATGCCATAGGATCCATGGGTGACCTAGCACCTTTGGCAACCCCAACCCTGGGAAGGGTCGTGCATGTTAGGGTAAAGGATAGCTCTTTAGAAGATGATGTTAGTGAAGGACCATAGAAACCCTATGGGCTTGTACCAGTAGGACATAGATGGAACCAAGGACACGTCACAGTGCTGACGATAGGATGAAACCCTGGATAAGGAATTATGATGGAGCACAAAGGGTTATGGATGATCTTGAGCAAACCTAGGCTTCACCCATGTAGAGAATGCTTTGGAGGTTGATCCTTCATGAAGAGAGGACCTCTAATGGTGAGGTTGGATGTAGGGTTAGCTCTAGAGAGAGCAGGAAGCCCAGCAAGAAGGTTGGAAGCCTAAAACTCTGAACAATGGATGATAGTGGTTGCCTCATGATCGATCCCTGAAAGTTATTGATACCTTGGTTGTCTTTAGAGGGACCAAACCCTTGAGAAAAGATGAAGCTTCTGGTACCTACGTGCCTATGGTAGAGATGTTTACCTTCTGAGGTAGGAAGAAGAGTTCCTCAGACTTAGAAAGGTTTAGTAGCAGGTTATGAGGCCCTGTACCTTGTTGGTTGTCCTTAAGGAGGACCCAACTCTAAGTGTTGCTTGAGTTGAAGGATGACAAGGAGTGCATGTCATGCCTTTTGCATGCTTGGTTCATAGTTAAGAGATAGAGCATGCAGTTTGACACCTAAAAGTGAACCTAGGGTTCCTAGGCCTAAGAGGGGAAGTGGTATACCTAATGCTCATGATGAGAAGTTGAGTTCCTATAGAAGAGAGCATGGTAATCCTAATGTATAGAGGAAAAGGGGAGCCCCTGAAGTTTAACGTGTGTGTGATGAACCCCTCACAGCTAGGTTGATGATAAAGAAAGGTATGATCTTGATCCAACATTGAGGAAAGAGGACAAGTATGACCTAGCATGGCACAGTAAGTGTTCTTCTCATGCCTTAATGGCTTGCTAGGGTGAAGTAGGCTCGTGTGGAGGTAAACCCTAGACCTAAGAGCTTTTATGACCTTAGAGATAGTTTTCCTCCCATCCTAGGAGAGGGACCCCTTTGGAAGGGTGTATATCAGCTTTGTTGGTTCAATGTAACCTAAAGAGGTCTCATAGGATCTTGAGAAGCTAAGTGAAAAGTACATGGCATGAAAATGAACCTGTAGACCTATTCATAGCCATCTCTAAAGTGCATGTGGATGTGTTAACATGGAGGTAACTGATATGAGGCTTGACCAAGGTAGGCAGGTTGCCATGATCCCTATGAAAGGATGAGAGCTAGCCCATGAATGTAGAAAGAGAGATGATGAATACTTGGGTAAGGTTCTAAGTGAACATGTACTATATTGAAGAATCCTAAGTCTATCCTAGGGTCAGGTAGGGATAAGACCGATGAAAATAGGAGCTGCCTAATTCCCCAAATGCACATGACCATAGGGTCAGGAGGTAACAACTATCATTGTCTGAGGGCCATGGGTTAGGAGACTGATCACCTTCATGAACTCATGGGACCCAAAGGGCAGATGAGTAGGGCACTCTCTTGATGCATGAAGGAAGAGGGATGATCCCAAAAGTGCCGGTACCCTATAGACCTAGAGGAGATGACCAAGGATTGTGAGGTGACCCAAGTGGGTTTGAAACCAGTTTTCCATGGGAGTAACTTTGATATCGAGATGAATGTGATGTTGATATATATGTGGCACGTTTCAACTTAGATGTAAAAGTGTATTGGCAAGGTGGGATGTACCATCTCTACTTTTGGAACAGGAAGAACTCTGTATTTGGACTGCAGCCAAATGCTTATTTTCTCTTGTTATGGGGGTGAGAGATAGGACATTACGCAGGCCATACACCAAGGATAAGAGATGATGAAGGTTGGAACGTTGCCACGAGAAATGGGGATAGAAAAGATAACCTACCCTGGTAAAGTGAATGATACATGGATGGTTTGTAAACACTAAGAGGAATGAGGTAGTTCCCTTATGAGGATGTTTTTATCATGAGCTATGTGGAACTTACAAGTTATACCAGGTTGAGTTTGATCACCATGATGATGGAGTCAAAGAGTATTCTTATGAAGATAAACATATAGTTTGAGGTGACATGATAAATGAAATACATGAAAGTGTATGTTTTCAACATTACCTAATACCTAAGGATGTGAAATGGTAATGGATGCTCTGGGTGAGATACATATGACTTGTTTGACTAGAAGCTAGAAGAGGTTGTTTGGCTAACCCTAAGTTTGAAAGGGAGAGGTGTTCAGATAACACTCAGATGTAACAAGATGCGTTGAAAAGTTATGGTTGTTTGGTTAGCCAGTCTAGTCCTGGATGCAATAAAAGGATGGTGGTAAAACCTCAGATGTACTTCTTTGGAAGAGAAGGTGATGAAACCCCGACTAAAGTGGTTTAGGGTTTCGGAGGAATCGATCTTGAAGAATCATGACATACAAGAAATCATGATTAGAGATCACCATACAACGTGGTAATGGCAATAGCACTTTGGATGCTTAAGATGAAGTTGCATGTGGTTTATGGCCATGCAAGCCAGGAGGTAAAGGACGAACCCCCGTAACCCAGTGTATCGATATAGAGGACAAAAGAGTCCCTGATGGGGAATGAGAGCTCAACACTATGGATGTTGTGATAGGTCTTCCCTAGGCCAAGGAAGGGCGAGATGCAATATGGGTTATGGTAAGTCGCCTTACCTAAATGACATGAGAAAGAAAGAGTTCTGTTAAGGGACAGATCTAGTTGAACTACCCATGAGAGAGAGATGGTTCAACTACATCATGAAGCGAGTTCAAAGGTTCTTGAGTTAGAACTAAAGGTTCCCTTACAAAAGGTGGAAGTAGGTACATGAAGAACTCAATGTTAGTATAGTTTATCACCCCTAACTATGGTTAGTATGATCCAGACTAAAGGCTCTGATGAGGGCATGTGTGCTCGTTCAGGGTGATATCTAGAGACAGCTCTTGTCCTATGAAAGATGTGACAATGACCACCATAGCCAGTATCGAGTTTTATATGAAGCTCTATAAGGGAGGTTGTGTTGGTCACCACTTCAGTAAGGTGATGTTGGTGAAAGGACCACATGATGGTTAGAAAAGTACCACATTGTTAGAAAAAGGGACCCCAGTACGTGTAGATGAAGTCACTTTGATTGTGCAAGGGCTGAAAGGAGCCTAGAGACGATGAGAGTCATGAGTAGATGCAAAGTAGACTGACATACAAGTTACTGTGGGAGAAAATGTGACATGAAAATCCAACCCCTCTAAGTTATAGCTAAGAGAGCTGAGTCTCCGATACATGGGTCCATTAGAAATGGATGGGTGGAGAAGGTTATAATTGACCTTACCCCTCGGGATAAAGTAATGTGTGATGAGTTCCATGTGTCCGATTTAGAGCACTATGTGAGGTACCCCGACCATGTGCTGAGCAATGAACCTAGTGAGCCCCAAGGGAGGCTGAAATGGCCTGAGTCACCTGTGTAGTTTATAGACGCCAGGATGAAAGAACTCAGAGAAAAGAATATGTGATGATAAAGGTTTTTTGGAAACACCATGAGTACAGTAAGGCCACATAGGGGCCAATGATGGACATGGAAAAGTCTTATCCTGAGTTGTTTGTTTACTTGTTTGAATTTGAGGACAAAATTCCTATAAGAGGGGAAGGATGTTACAACCCCAATTTTTGGGTTCAATTAGTGAGAAATGTAATTTCTCATATTAAAGATAATTCAACAAATAATGATATGATTTGTTTTGAATAAATGGATTCCATTCACAATAGCCTTGATTGGTTGCTTTGTGGGCTTTATTGGCTATTGGGCCCAATAACAAGGAAATTCAAATAGTAAATGGACAATTGAATTTTCAAGAAAAGAAATATGTTGAAACCTCTAGAAGGCAAATCCAAAGGGGATTTCGTGCCTCTTGGGTTCCTTGGGTACCAAGGAGACCAAGGTTGCGAAAAGAAAGTAATTAAAAAAGAAAAGGTTAATTAAGTATTTCTTTATTAAGAAAGAAACTGAAAATGATGATAAAATGTGGAAAATGAGTGGAAAGAGGCATAAATGAGTTTTCTTGGTGATAATTCGTATCCATGAGGTTTCTAATGATAAAAGGAATACCCATGAGGAAAATAAAAGGGAAATAAAAAGAAATCCCCAAAAAGAGATATTTTCATGAGAAATAAACATGATAATGCGAAATAATGCATTTAGATGCATCTAGAAGGATAATAAATATCCTTGGAAAAGAATTTCGAAATCATAAAGTTTCTTGGGAACCAAGGAGTCCCAATAAAGAGGAAAGAAAGAGAAAATACTAAAAAGGTAAAATGAGAGGATAATGTGTTTCATTATTAATGGATTTTGTGTTATTTTCAAAAGATGGTAATTTCCATTAAAAGGAAACATGATTTTGTGACAAATAACTAAAAGGCAAGTTTAAAGAAAATAAGAAAGTGGATTTTCGTAATCCTAATATTAAAAAAAGAAGGAATACTAAAGGAATATGAGAGAGAGAGAGCTAGTTTCTTTTTGAAGGAATTAGTTTCCTACTTGGAAAGGGACTCCTTATTCATGTATAGCCGACCTAAGTCTCCTTTCCTCACCCTATATAAAGGGTAGACTCTTAGGGTCAAGTTCCGGGGGAAATTCCATACAATATACTCTCTTTTCTCTACCTTCTTCCTCCATGTCTTTGTCCTTAAACCCTAGAAGAAGAAAACGCCAACACCCTTGAGCAACAGGGTGCCCGAGTAGGTTGGCAAGGGATCTGAACATGACACGAAGCCATAGGTTGTTCCAGCCAACAATGCCATGCTCCAAAAGTCGGTGCATAGCAGCCGCACTTCTGCACTGAACGGCCGCAAGTTGCAGCTCCGCCTGACCCATCCCAGCCATCCCAGCCAGGGGTCAAAGGTGGGTGGAGGACGGTGGTGGACGGAGGAGCTAATGGAGTAGTCACCGGGGGCTCTCGGGTCCAGGAAGAGGAGGGAAAAGCTACGCCAGTCGCAGCTAGGGTGGCAGCCCTAGGGCGGCCCGAGGTTGAAGAAAGGGAGGGTTGGCTTTGGATTGAATTACCCTCCGCACGAGTATGGGCCGGTCGGTTAAGTCAAGGGCAAAAGCAACCTTTCAAAATGTTTCTTGATCACTACGTGCATGGGAATAGAGGTGACGTGGCACGTCCTGATTGGCCGGGTGAGTGAAATTTTGTTAAATTTGTAATTAAAGATTCGTAACTCCGATTAGAACAAGTAATATATGAATTTTGATCAGAAAAATGCAAGGAATACATTAAAAGTAGTTTTATAGCCTGAATATGATCGTAGTTCGAAAAGTAGTGTAAATCATTATCTTTAATGAATTAATGATTATGAAACCCTATTTTGATATGATTAATGTGTTTAATAGGGTTTAATGGATCTTTAGAGTTGATATTAATCTGTTAAATGTAAAAAGGAACATTGAGTTCAAAAAGGAAGAACTTTGCATATGATTAGTCTAATTTAGAGTTTATATGCTTGAAATTGGAAAGTTCATAAAGTTATCATCTTTAGTGTGTTAATTAAGGGAAAACCCTTAGATTGGATGGTAAATAGTCTTAATGACATTATTTAGATAATTCAAGTTGATATTAACATGTTGTTAATAAAAGTGAGAATATGATCTAAAAAGATGATATTTTTATATATAATTGGCTTAATTTAGGGTTTCGTGCATGATAATGCACTAATGAGCTTGAAAACCCTAATTTTGATGCATATGTCTTCTAATTGGTTTAATTGTGTAAATCCACGGATAAAATAGAGATGTGATGATCCTAAGCCAAATTGAGCATAAAAGATCCTTAAATGTGGACAATTTGAGTAATTAGGGTTTTTATGAATGGAAAAGTTGTTTTAGGGTTTGTTAACTTAAAAAGGATAAAGTTTGAGAAATTGATCTAAGAAACCCTAATGCAACCTAATGAGACTTAGAAACCTTAGAAAGGTGTCCCAAGTAAGTAAGGGGTTGTTTGGGATATGCTTGTGACATTTAGACATTATACATGTTTTCAGGATCAATGTTTGCTTGATTGATTGATTGGCTTGCTTGATTGGACATCTAGTTGGATTTGGATAAATTGTTGCTTGAGATCTCCAAGATAGGTATGTGGTTACGATTATGAATAACCGATTAGTTTCCCGATGGATTCTTGGATGTTTAATCACATTGAATGCAACTAAACTGTTGAATGTTTATTTATTTCTTGCAACTATAAAGTGAATACAATTATCACATAAGATATGTGCCTACTAGCTCAGATCCTAGTTCCCTCTGTGTCGTAATGGCTGACCTAGTACATGGATACCTAGAGGGTAGGTCCATCAGGTCATGAAAGACTTTGGCTGCCTAGAGGGTAGGTCCATCAAGTCACCTTTATAGAGGTACCATATAAGTCCTTACAGGGACAACACAGAGTTGTGGATAGGTATGAATTGAGTAGTTTGGCTTTAAACATAATCCTGAATGATTACATGGTTATCATAGTTGCATGATTATCTATTTCCCCCACATACCAGCTTCGGCTGACCGACATTTTGTTTGTCGGCGTTTTAGGTACAATGAAAAGAACAAATAGTAAAGTGATACCTTGTGAATTCAAGAATTAAAGAACAAGGAGGAACTAGTTAGAATAGTTCAGCTGAGGTTAGATGTTCCAAACTTTTCAAAGGTATGCAAAGAAAATTTTTATTACCATTTCCAGTTTAGTCTGTTAGAATTTAATAATTGTTTATGGTTATATGTCAAACCTTTGATCCGGGATTAATGGGTGTGGCTTCAACCTCTTGGTCTCCCTTAATTGGGGGTTACTGAAAGGTGAGGTCGTAACAGTGTAGCTCTGACAGCTAGAAATTTTTTTTCACCTAACGGAGTTACCAGAGGATAAGGAGATCAATCAAGTTGTCTATCTACATAAAGGAAATGCTGAGTTGTGATGGCATGGAGTGGAAGATAAGAGGAATACAGTAATAACCTGGAAGGATTTGTTCCACTTCAATTATTTTCCTCTTACCTTTATGAGTGATAAAATTAGACAATTGGAGAATATCAAGCAAGGCAATATGCTAATTGGAGATTACGTGTCATACTTTACAAGGTTGGAAAATTTCTACCCAAAACTTGTACCAAATGATGTAGAAAAGTGCATAATATTTCATCAAGGATTAAGACCAGATATTAGACACAACGTATAAAAAATTGGTTGAAGGGTAGAGAAAACTTTGGAGAATTTGTGGAAGAAACATGATGTGTAGAAGAGTCTGTTAATGTTAATATGTAGTATGAAACTAGGGAAAGATATGAAGATTTTAGTAGAGGACATAATAGTGGTGGATCCAAAGGAGGTGGTCACTTCTTTTCCAAAATAGTACGCAGTCTTGGTTGTTTTGGAAGACACAAATTTAGTTCCTCACAAAGTGGAGGGAGGTCTAGTTCTAGCAGATGGAATACATCACCCAGATGGGTACCACCAACTAAATCTTCAAGATCGTTAGTATTGGTGACAACCCCTAGAGACAAGGTACAACTATATGTGACAACTGTTGTAGGACACATTTTGGTCAATTTTGGGGAGTTAGTATTCAAATATGTTATCATTGTGGACCGAGGGGACACATTAAGAGGGTCTACCCAAATATTCAATTTGTACTTGAACATGGTTCACAATCATAGTTTCAGACCCCTTAGAGACAAGCTCCTCTTAGAGGAGCAAGTTCTTCAATGGATTCAAGCTCTAGAGGGGGAACACCTAGTACTAGTAGTGGATAACATGACATAGGGATAGCTACATGATGCTTCTTCTGAATGAAACCATCTGAAGGTGTAGTTTCACCTAGAGATGTGATAGAAGATATGCTTCTCTTTTAATATCATTTCAATTACAATTTTGATAGACCTTGGCATGACTAATTATTTTATATAGTGGTCTTCAGTATGTGGATTAAATCTTTTAACCCAAGATCTATCTTATGAGTTGATATTAAGAGTACCATTAGGTGAATCATCAGTTTTGACAGAAGCGTGTCTTGGATGTCTATTGAGTTTTAGTGGGTATACAATTGTAGTTAATATCATACCCTCCTTAGATATCAATTCTTTTCAAATTATTTTGGGTATAGAATACCTTAGTACATATCATGTTCATTTGGATTGTTGGAAGAAAGAAGCTATTTTTCAGAAAGGAGGTTTTTCATGTGTCTTTATAGGAGACATGAAAGTATTTACCTCATGTATAGTACCAACTGTTGTAGCTGATAAAATGGTGAGAAAGGGGTGTTGGGCCTATCTAGAACATGTGGTAGATGATAGGGCAGAGAAAGGAATAATCAATATAGATGTTATGTTCTAGTAGAATGTGAGTTTCCATATGTCTTTCCTAACAAATTACCAGGTTCACCTCCTTAGAGGGATGTTCACTTTGAGATACAAATTTTACTTGATAGTAACCCAATCACATACTGGCCTATAGAATGTCACATGTAGAGTTAAGGGATTAAAAACTCAATTGCATGAGTTATTGACTATCAACAATTGAATAAGATAACCATCAAGAACAAATATCCTTTACCTAGGTTTAACGACTTGTTTGATCAATTACATGAAGAAACAACCTTTTCAAAGATCGATCTCATGTCAAGTTATCATTAGTTAAGGATAAAGGCATGTGATCTACCAAAGTCAACATTTAGAACAAGGAATGGGCATTATGAGTTTGTAGTCATGTCTTTTGTCCTAACAAATGCACCAAATTTTTTTATTGATATGGTGAACAAGACCTGGAAATCCTACCTCAATCACTTTATAGTAGTGTTTAGATATGATATTCTTATATATTCCAGAGATACATAACAATATGAGAAACATCTGGGGATAGCTTTGCAATTATTGAGACAACATTAGTTGTATGCAAACTTCAACAAATGTGAATTCTGGCTGTCTAACATTTCCTTTCTTGGACATGTTATGTCAAGAGACAGAGTCAGTGTAGACCCAAAGAAATTAGAGTTTGTTCTTTAGTGGAAGTAGACTACAACCCTTACTGAGATCAAAAGTTTTCTAGTCTTATCTGGATATTATAGAAGGTTTATAAGAAAATTTAGTGCTTTAGCAGAACCTGTTACATGCTTAACAAGGAAGTACGTGCCTTTATTTTGGTCAAAATCATGTGAGAAGAGTTTTCAATCATTAAAGAAGAAGTTAACCCAAACACCAGTTTTGATTTTACCTGAGGCAGATAAAGGTTATGTGGATTTATGTGATGCATCCTGTTGAGGTTTGAGATGTGTTATTCTGTAGGAAGGGAAAGTGGCAGCTTATGCTTCTAGACAACTTAAGAAGAATAAGGGGAATTATCCCACACATGATCTTGAGCTGTAAGTGGTAGTACTTGACTTAAAGACATGGTGTCATTATCTCTATGGTAAGTCATGTCAGGTTTTTACTAACCATAAGAGTCTAAAGTACATTTTCATCCAAAAGGATCTAAATTGGATACAAAGTTGGTGGTTAGAGATTATCAAGAACCATGATGTTATCATCTATTACCGACTTGGAAAGGCTAATGTTTTGACATATGCTCTGAGTAGGAATTCAACATTGTCTGTAGAAATATTTTCTATGGCATGTGTAAAAAGAGATTTATTAGTAAATGTGAGAGAGGTGAATCAAAGATTTACATGTGTCTGAATAAGGTGGAATCATTGTCGTATGTAGGTTAAACCTACATTCTATGATAAGATCAAGGAGCTTCAACAGAGAGATAGCAAATTACAACAAATCATGCATGATGTGGCAGGAGGTAAGAGAATGTAATTTGGATGTTTAGATGATGGTACGTTGTATCAAAATGACAAATTATGCATTCTAAGTGATCCAAAAGTAAGGCAAAAAATCCTTGAGGAAGCACACTCTTCTATGTATGCTATGGAACCTAGTAACACAAAGATGTACAAAAACCTTAAAGAACTATATTGGTGGTCATGTATGAAGAAAGATGTGGCTGATTATGTGACTAAGTGCAATGTATGTCAACATGTAAAGGCTGAACATTAGTAGCTAGTAGGTACTCTATGATCACTTCCTATTCCTAAAAGCAAGTGGGATCATATTACTATAGAATTTGTGATTGAATTACCTAAGACTCCATGTGTATTTGACTCTATATGAGTAATAGTAAATAGGCTAACTATGTCTTCTCACTTTCTACTGGTTAAGACAACATGGGATACCCTAAAGTTAGCCAGATTCTATATAGATGATATAGCCAGGTCGCATGGGGTTCCCATTCATATAATGTCTGATAGAGATCCCAAGTTCACACCTAGATTTTGAAATCAGTTGCATCATTCTTTGAGACCAAAGTTGAAGTTTAACACAACATTCCACCCTCAGAAAGATAGTCAGAACAGATAATTCAAACCTTGAAGGACATGTTGAGAGCATGTGTTTTGTAGTTTAGTGGCAGTTAGGATGATCACCTTATCCTTATGGAGTTTTCTTATAACAATAGCTATCATTCTAGATTAGGTATGACTCCTTATGAAGCTCTATATGGGAGAAAATGTCAATATCCTATTTGTTGGTGTGAAGTTGGAGAAATACAAATTCTAGGTCCGACGTTGGTGGAAGAGAGAATAGATAGATATATGTGATCAGACAACAACTGAAAGATGTACAAGACAAACAAGAAAGTTATGTAGAGAAAAGACATAGACCGCTTTAGTTTGAAGTTGGATATGAGTTTTACTTCAAAGTGTCACCACTAAAAAGGTGTAATGAGGTTTGGAAAGTGAGGAAAGCTAACTTTGCAATACATGGGTTCCTATCCAATCATGTAGAGGATTGACCATGTAGTATACAAGATTGAGTTGCGTCTTGAGCTAGCCAATCAATATGAAATATTTCATGTATCTATGTTGAAAAAATGTCATCCATGTATAAAGAATATTATAGATCTAGATCCTAAATAGTTGAGAGAGGATATCTCCTATGTTGAAGGACCTGTCTAAATTCTAGATCCTAGAATTTGAAGGCTTAAAAAGAGGGACATGCCCTTAGTGAAGGACCTTTGGAGGAACCATGGTGTAGAAGAAGCCACATGGGAGTTATAATCTAAGATGTTTAAAAAATATCATATCTTCTACTAGAAGTTTTGAGGCAAACTTTTTATTAGAGGGGGAGATTGTTACAATCCTTACCATGCTTAGCTGGTAATCAAAGAGTTAAATATAACCAAAGTATTAATGATGTTGTTAATATTTAATTATTCTGTGAATTAAATTAGTTTCAATATTTTAAATCATGTATTGGTATAAAATTGAAGAGAATTTGAAAATGAAACTGTTGGAACAAGAATGGATCAAACTAGAGTTGAAATGAGCAAGATATAGCCTTTTCAGTTCTCTGGTAGGGTTTCATTGGAAGACAACTGATAAGTGTCAACCAAGGGATTGTTCAGGTTATCAATCAATGTTTTATAGGGTAGTTGCTTATTGATGGTTTTATGTTAAGCTACAACCAAAGGTTTTTTTGGAAGTCATTTTTTGATGGTGTAGCAAGACGTGATTTCTGAAGGTTTTGCTAAGCGATACCAGTCAATGGCTAGTTTGGCAAGTTCCTTCTATTGGTGTTGACTGATGAAAGCCAACCGAAGGCAAGAATCAAAGGAAGATGTCTATCTATGGATTGGTAAGCATATATAAACCGATTTATTAGATGATGAACGCCAATTGAATGAAGAGATGAAGCGATGGATGCAATGAGAGTCATCAACCAAGGTTTTGACTGTTGAACATGACAACTGATAGTCCATATCGAAGGCCTTGCCTTTTGATGGCTGGGTTGTGTGCCGCTCAAATGAACCACTCACGAGATCCTTATATCTCTATAAGTAAGCAACAAGAACTGATGGGACGAGAAGCATAGATGTGCTTTTGTCCATCCGAAGACATTGAGTGGCAACACAGAAGCTGATTGCGAAGGGAATTTGAAGGAGAACGATGAGGAAGAAGGTTTAGGTTGATGTAGTCCAAAGTATCATTGGTGGTTTTGATTTGGTAAGCAGTTTTTAACCATGTATATCTTTCCTTTTCTCATTTTTTTACCTTGAGGTGTAGCGTCAATCTTTGAACTGATGGTTTCGACCATCGGCTTTTTCATCTTCTATCTCCAGTTGAGTTTGTTTGAGGTTGGTAACCTCTAGACAATCAGTTTTTAGTGAGATCACATAATCTGACGCTCATATTAGACCCGTGTGATATGGAACTCGAACTCAGTGGATATAAATTTTAAGAATAATAATCTAGGACGAGTTTGTGAGTGGAAATCACCTCTCAACCCTGATTTACAGTATAGAAATTTGGAATAATGGATTCTCAATATTGAATCATATTTTTTGATATTTGTGATAAGTTTCCTAGGCATGTACACCATATTTCAGTAGTAGGAATGCATTAGTAATTTTATTTATTGATGTGATTCAATATCAAACAATTGCTATGCGAGATGTTATGTAAGACATGTGAGGAATGTTGGAAATCAGAGGCACCTGAGAAGTTAGGTTTACCTTAATCCAGATCCAAAGGATTGAATTATGGTTTATAAGAATGGTGAAAGTTAAAAATTTGTCAAAGAATTTTGTATGAAACACTTAATTAATGAAAGTATGGTAATAATTAAAAATGATAATAAGATTCTCAGAATAAATTAAATACCATTAGACTTTAGATGTGCTGGACACTGTAGAATCCTCACAGGAGGCATGCTCTATGGGGGAGGAAACATGCTTCTCAATCGGAGGCATTTTGTCCTGATCGTGGTAAGATGGAGAACACCAGTGGGGTGTGGGGGTCTATGGCAGTAAGGACAAACTCCTTAAATGAGTGGTATCCAACACTAATTTCTGATGTTGGTGGTACTTAAGTTTTCTGATCAGTGGACATCTTTGGTAGGTCCACTAATGAAAAGTTGTATTAGTCAGTGGACATCTTTGGTAGGTTCACTGGTGCACAACAAGGCTGAGGACTTTGATTCTCCTCCTGAGTATCCAAGTTGATACGAGGATCGAGATATTTGATTGCTCCCTTTAGCCGATGAGAGTCAGACATGGCGATTCTAGATACATACATGGTATTGAGATTAAAGAATTAGGATCCGTGGCATGCTTATAAGTCTTGTACAGTGAGATCATAGCTTGTTGTGATGCTTTCACATGTTGTGGTATTCCTCACGTTGGTCCAATGGCAAAAAAATGGACCAAAAATTATATGAATGGTTTTAGCTTATCCTTTTATTGCAATCAATATCGGATCAACTACCCTACTGATTGACTTATAATTTTAAACTTCCATGCTTGTTGTGTTTGGTTGAATTAGTAATACACATATGAAATATCATGGTTTTCTATTGATTTTCTATGCACTAAGATAGTAACTCATCAACCTACTGAAAAAAATTTTAGGTACATGACCAACACAGAGGAAGAAGCCAACTTTAATGAAGACTAGATAAGATGTCTATCAAAGAAGTAGTTAGATTAGTTAGTCAGTCTCTTTTCCTTCCTATGGATCCTGGGAATGAGTGAATGAGAAAAGAGAATAGTTTGTAATATGTTGTACATGATATGTATATTAAGTGAGAACTCTTTCCTTAATGTAAAAGTCAAATCTATAATATCCTTTAATGTTAAATTCAAATGAGATATTAGTTAGTGCTTATTATTATCTGATGTTGTTAGTTCACATATATCCATGCTTCCTCAAGTTTCTTTATGACTAATGAAAGGAAAAGTTTAAGAAAGTTTACATCATGTGATAAAAAGAAAGGTGAGTTGTAACACCACCTTGGTGGGCCCTAACCCTAGTTAGTGGGTCCGAGTCTTGTCATAAAGCATTCTAAATTATCCCAATGAATGATGGGACCTTGATTTTATAGGTTGAGGGAGGAGAAAGGTTGCAAAACAACCCCTAAATAGTACCCATTAGGCAAAAATGTAGTCTAGTTCACCCACAAAAACCATAGGAGACACACATCAATATGTCAATGATGTGCATTGAGCTTTAAAGGGCCTTGACTATAGTTCCAACATTAAGCTAGTACCTAACCTCCTTCTGTGGCCATGACACACTTGTGACACCTATGTTAGATGCACCACACACATAAGTCTTTGAGGCCCCACCCTATGTAGCTCCATCACCAAGGCATGTAGCCTAATGAAACTCATCAATGGCTACACAAAGCCCATACATCGATCCCTTGCATCGATAGTTCCCATCGACCAACACAAGCACACCAACATATGTTCTTGAATATGGTAAGTTCCATGTTTTTTCATGATAAATTAATCATATAATTCTATCTTCATTTAAACATATGTGAACAAAATGAAAAATCATGACTTATACTAACTTTATAAATCCCAAACAAATTTATAATTGATTGAATCATATAATCAAAAGGCATACATAGTGCGATTTAGGGAAAACAAGATTTAAGGTTTTATAGAGTCCATATGAAATGGATATTTATTCTATCACTCAAGTGATAAAAAAAATCTAAATTATACACATGGTGTCTCCAACAAGATTAGTCAAGAATTTAAGGTTGTATCTAATGGAAGACAATGCATTTAAGTATACAGTAATATCCGTTGACCATGCAAATAAAACAAGTAAATGTTTTGTTTGATTGGGTCCTAAATTAGAAAAATCTTGACATGAAAATTCTATTAAGTGATCAATTCAAGACTATAGTTGGTTTCATGACATCTATTGTAACGTGTTGAAACCTATAATCTTATCCTATATCTTGATTAAGAGGTTAGTAAGCTTGGTTCCTTAGATTTGACCAAACAAGGACAAAGTTATGTGTTAATGTATATTGTTAATGCACATAACATAAATAACTCAATGGTAATCCTATTACATATTTAGGCATGAAAATAAATATTACATGTAAAGTGACATAAGGTTCTATAATTAGCATCCCATATAAGCATAATAACTTAATTATGTGCCAACATTTAAGTAAATTCATTAAGCGTGTCATATATATTTACTTTGCTAGAAAATGTGCACATAATGGATAAAATATGCTTAATAAGAGGTATAATATTCTTTGGAATAACAATTGGTGCTTCCATATCCATAAATATGACTAATTTAGAATTATTTTAATAAATATGAATTAATGGACTTCACAGATCAAATAAATAAATACAGAAATCCATGTAATAATAATATAAGGAAACTCTTTTGGTAACAATATGAAGATATTGTGACTCTAAACAATAAATAATGATGAAAATGATGTAATGCTATAATAATATATTGGTGACGAGGCTAAAACTATAATTACATTAATACTCACTAAAGGAATCTTCAAAACCCAAATATAATGGTAAAAGTATGTTCCTCAGGCCCCAATTACCTTGGGTGCCAAATTTCAGCTTATATGAACACTAATAACTATACTAATTTCATAAAAAATGTAAGATAATGCCAAAAATATTAAATTAATTAATAAAAAAATCTAATATATTAAAGTAATAGTATAAAACAACTTGTATGGATTATATGCATATAAATTAGATTAAGATGTAATATATAAAAGTGTGGTATAAAATAAAGGAAAACAATGTTGTACATGCATGATAAATCAATGGAAAATTTATCATGGTTGAAAATTTTAAAACGGTTTTATGTTCCAAATACAATATGAGTTACATAAATATAAAACGTCAGTAATTGCAACAATATGTATTATGTGAGATATTTTAATAAATTAGAACACATTATAAAGAACTAATTCGCTCTATTTATAATTGAAAACAATAAATAAATGAAAACAATCACGTGAACATATCATAATAAAATTAACAAATATTTTAAATCAATTTATTTTTATTTGGAAACAAATAAACTTTCATGATCAATTACTTAACCTAAATTAGAAATGATAACAATCTTAACTAAATGATTTCCTTAGTAAACCTCCCTATTACCTCCTAAAATTGTTAACAACAAGGAAAAAAGGAAAATGGTTCGATAGATAATGTTTCATATTTTTGATTTAAAGCTCATGTGTCTATACAATTACTTTTGGATATATAAATTTATTAACACTTATCTCCTCTACAAATGATTAATATAAAATATGTTAGCAATATATATGGTTGCCTCAAATTTGGAATTTTGGATCTAACTTAATATTTTCAAATAGATGCCTTTATTGGAATAAATCTTTTGTACATGTTTTCAATGACTCTAATGTGAGAAAAGAAACATTATGAGATAGTTATTTTGTAATGGGATGACTAAGTGTATATAAAATTTTGATAAATGGAATGACAGAAAAGGAAGTCTTACACAATGTATGTTAAATTATTATACAACCTTACATTGAGTAAACCAATACACAAAAAGATATTTAGGAGACTTTATCCTACATAACTGTATAATAAATTATTATGGACATTTATATTGAGTAAATAATTGAAAAAAATAGAAATTTAGATGTCTCTTTATTATAAATGCAGTAGTCAATATTTCTTCAACCACATTTTTGGATAAAAGGGAAATATATTGAAAAATGTAGACATAAAGAAAGGGAAGTGTAAGGAGGCGAGATCACCCCCTTACTTAAATTTAACGGAAAATACAATACATCCCTCAAATTATTAAAAAGCATTGTGATGGAAGGATGTATGCATAATAAATCCATTTAAATAAGCATGGACCAAATACAACCATTCGTTAATAGTAGCAGCGAAAGAAAGTAAGATGAGAAAAACTAAACTATTACATAGATTGTTCCAAAAGAAGAAGTAGATAAAAATCTAGGCTATTACAAAGCTCTTATTTCTAGAGTTCATAACATATATTTTTGATCAAGGTCTTAGCAGCATCAACCTTGCCATGATATCAACTTCACTCCTGCCATGGGTTTCCTTGTGCTTGATCTAGCCCTTGTCCTGGTCCTGGGTGGTTGGGAAGCACCCAACAAGAGAAAGATAAAAATGTATGTGTCACAACATGATAAAGTACAAGAAGCATATTAAAGAATGGAAACATAAATATTTTCTATACAAAGAGTGTTCAAGAGTATGAGGCATATAATTCAAATGGGACTTCTTCCAAGCATATAAGTCAAATATAGAACAAGCATGATTCATTATGACTAAGCTAAACTAACATAGGGTGAGGCACCTACCAACCTCAACCAGGAGCAGAGGGGAAATAACATCCCAAACCTCAAAACATATATAAAGTGGCAGGGGGACTAAAACCCCAGTGCCTATGGCAGGGGGACTAAAACCCCAGTGCCCTATGGGTGACTTGTACTCATGTACACTATATTAGTTAACTAGTCAAACTATCATTATCATGCTTACAATTCACAATGGAAGAGAAAGCAAATAGCAATGATTCAAGTGGGATCCAATGACCCAAACATTTCCAAGAGATAACCATATAAGATGTTCATCAAGATTTCATGTTGGAATGCACAAGTGAATAGTTTAAGGGCAACATTTTCATAGTAAGATTTAAATCATATAAACAAGGAAAGTGGGGTCCCATGACCCATATTTTATCAAGGAATAACAGCAAACAAAGTCTATACATCATGGATTCAAATTGCATGTTCAAGTGGAAAATGGAGAATATTATCATAAGTATGCCTCATATGGGAAAACAAGGTTAAGCATGTTTATAAGCCCAACTGAGGTGTTAGAATGCACATACATATTCTTGCTTTCTAGATTACCCCTTATCCACTAAGATGTCAGGTCCAAACCACTTTAACCTAGGTTCAAAGGTTAGTACATGTATTAGGTTATATAAAGGCATTTTAAGTGTAAAATGTCCACATTTATAAACCATGGATTAAACTTTGGATTTTGGGTCTGTAAATAGGGACAAATGATTCCTAATATTTTTCTACTCGAGAAAACATATTTTCTTTTAAAAAACAGAGTTAAAACACTATTATAATCATTTTATAACACTTTATACATTTAAATTAGAGTTTGAATTAATTATTAGGTTTGTGATGGAAAACAGGGTTCAAAACTTGAAAATTAGAATTCTACATGATTTTACCTTTTCAATGAGTATTTATTTATATTTTTCCGATAACTGAGTGATTTACTACAAATTAAACAAAACTGACCAATTAATTGCTAAATGGGTCAAAAAAACAAGGTTTCGGATGACGAAACTGCCCCTGGCGAGGGGATCAAGAAAAGAGGGCGCGCGGGGGCAAAAAGGTAAAAAGCCAAATCGGTCGCACAAGTACTCGAAATGAAGAGAATTGAAAGACGAACTCACTTGGCCAATAAATTTCGACGCACGAGCACTCCAGCTTCGGGGAGAGGTGCCGCAAGGTCAGTAGCTAGAGCTCCACGCCGTCGGCTAGATGCACTCTGCAGACCAAATTGATGGGTTGGGAAAGTTTCTAAGGGGTCAACGTAGCTGTGTAGGAGGATACTTATAGGTGGGGATGTCTGTGGATGAAAAATGGAGGTGGAGGTGAGAAGCCTTGGCTGGCGCCCCTTGGCGTTTAGGCTACGCCATACCTCGCTGGACGGGTAATGGCTCAAATGAACTGGGAGGAGGAGACGAAGCGAACGGAGAAGAAATCTCACAAAATGATCGAGTATATGAGGAGATCGAAGTTAAGGAGTCTAGGCCAACTTTACGTGTAACTGTCGGAGGTGGAAGATGAACTCTTGGCCCTTGGATCGTGATCGGGATGAACGATAGCCGTTGGATATGAATCCAAAGTAGACCTGCGCAGCCCATGCTTGCGTGGCAATCATTTAAGCCCAACTTTGGCTTAAATGATGTGTATAACTGATGTATTGATTGTTTTTATGTCACACTTTATTAAAAACTTGTTTAATGCATTTGGGAGGTCAAACAAACTCCAAATGGCCTCAAATTTTAACCCCAAGTTGCTAATGATGTCTAGATTCATGCTATATAATTAGATTTGCATTTCACCCAACTTTTGGCCTCCAATAATTATTTTGATTATTAAAGCATATTTTAATATAATGGTTGAGCAAATAATTATGTGTTGCTTTTATAAGCAACCCTTGGTTCCCAAATTCGAGATTTGGAGTCCAAGAGTCCTCCACCCACTAATAACATGCATTTGCAAGTTTTATTAGCCCATAAAAAGAGTGAGGTATGGAAGTGGGTTATAATTCACCATTTAATTACACTTTCTAATTAAATCACTTCTTATCCATTATTATTAATTCTTGAGCTCCAACATTATCCATTAGACGAAAAATTCATGGTTTAATGGTAAATTGTATAATTACCCCATCCATATATCAATTTGTGGTATTTTGTGCATCTAACCCTCAAATTGACATAAAATGTACTTCAACCATCAATTTCCCAAATTTTCAATATTAAAGACACAAAATGGAGGAGAAAGAAATTAGCATAAAAAGTGAGGTGGAAAATGATAATATTATTGAAACTCAGGACGTTACAACACTCCACCCGTTAGAAAGGATTTCGTCCCCAAAATCTCATACAAAAAGAGAAGAGTAAGATCAGATCATTTCTTCTCTTAGCTCCGAAGTGGTTTCTTCTAGTCCATGATACTTCCACAACACCTTCACTAACTCAATCTCTCTATTCTTCAACTGTTTCACATGAGTGTCTAGGATTTTTACAGGTAGTTCCTCATAGGTTAGGTTTTCATGAATCTCCAAGGGTTCTATTGTGAGTACATGAGAAGGGTCCTTCACATACTTCCTCAGCACGGACACGTGAAAGACATTGTGTATCTTATCATAAGTAGGAGGAAGAGCCAGGAGATATGCACAGTCCCCAATCTTTGCCAAGATCTCAAAAGGTCCCACATAACACGGGATAAGCATTCCTTTGACTTTGGATCAGGAAATAGAGCGTATTGGCTTGACCTTCAAGAACACATGGTCTCCAACTAGGAAACTCACATCAGACCTATGCTTGTCAGCATACATCTTCTGTCAGTCTTGAGCGGCTTTCATACGCTTCTTAATTAGCTGAACCTTCTCTATCATCATCTACATATTGTTAGTCTTTACTAAGGAACGCTCACCCACATCATCCCAATGCAACGGGGAATGATAGGGTCTTCCGTACAATGCTTCATACGGAGGCATCCCTATGCTGGCTTGGTAGTTGTTATTGTACACAAACTCAGCCAGAGGTAGATATCTATCTCATGCACCTCCCAAGTCCATCACACAAGCGCGAAGCATGTCTTCTAATATTTGTACAGTTCTTTTAGATTGACCATCAGTTTGGGGGTGATAAGCAGTGTTGAACCGTAGGTCAGTCCCCATTTCTTATTGTATCTGACTCCATAGACGAGAGGTGAACTTGGGATCACGGTCAGAAACTATCACCTCTGATACACCATGCATACAAACTATCCACTCTAGATATATCTGTGCCATATCCTCCACTTTGTAGTTGGACTTGAAAGGCAAAAAGTGAGCAGACTTAGTGAGGCGATCAATGACAACCCACACATCATCGTAGCCTTTCCGGGTCTTGGGGAAACCAGTGACAAAGTCCATCATGATCTTCTCCCATTTCCATTTTGGAATTTCAAGCGGATGGAGGAGACCACTAGGTCATTGATGTTCTATCTTAACTTGTTGACAGGTCAAACACTTTGATACAAACAGAGCTATATCTATCTTCATGTTCTTCCACCAGAAACTACGCTGCAAGTCCTTGTACATCTTGGTCGTGTCAGGGTAAATTGTGTACTTGGACCCATGAGCTTCACAGAGAATCTTCTGTTTTAGTTCATCAACATCAGGAAACCACAATCTTTGTCGAAAATGGAGTGAGCACCATCAACTCCAACAGAGAAATCGGATTGCGATTTCAAGGTTAAGGCTTTCATTCCTTCTAGCTCAGAACTCTCCAACTGGGCAGTGATAATATCAGACATCCAGCTTGGAGTGATTGACAGGTTGGCCATGTGAACACATAGCTTATCGTCAACTTCGTCATCTGGGATTTCTGTCGGTTGTGGTCGCCATCCAGAAACATACTCCATGTTCTTCCAAATGGAACAAGTTATAGCAGCACATGTCCCGGACTTCTTTCGACTCAAGGCATCAATGACTACGTTGGCTTTACCGGGATGATAAGTGATGGTAAAGTCATAGTCCTTGAGATACTCCATCCATCTATGTTGTCTCAGGTTCAAATCCTTTTGTGTCAGGAGGTACTTTAAGCTTTTATGATTAGAGAAGACCTAAAACTAAACCCCACAGATGTAATGTCGCTAGATTTTTAGAGCATGTACAATAGCTGTGAGCTCTAAATCGTGCGTAGGCCAATTTTCTTCATTTGGCTTCAACTGGCGAGAGGCGTAGGCAATCACCTTGCCTTCTTGCATCAGAACACATCCCAGTCCTTGCTTGGAGGCATCAGTGTAAATGATGTAGGGTTTGCCTTCAACAGGTAGAGAAAGCACAGGAGCAGATGTCAGGTATTGCTTTAGCTTTTAGAAACTGTCCTCACACTCTGGAGACCAAACAAACTTGACGTCCTTTCGTGTCAACTTTGTCATAGGAAGAGTGAGCTCTGAGAAGTTTTTGATAAACTTCCTGTAGTAACCTACTAGACTGAGGAAACTATGGATTTCAGATGGATTCTTTGGAGCCTTCCACTTGGTCACAGACTCCACCTTCACAGGGTCAACAACAATGTGTCCTCCAGAAATGACATGACCCAGAAACATAATTTCTTTAATCCAGAAGTCACACTTTGAGAATTTAGCATAAAATTGATTTTCTCGCAGTGTATTGAGCGCCAGTCTCAAGTGCTCACAATGTTGCTCTTCCGACTTAGAATATATCAAGACATCATCAATAAAAACCACGACAAATCGATCGAGGTAGGGGCGGAAAAGTCGATTCATCAGGTCCATGAAAGCAGCTGGGGCATTAGTCAGACCAAACGGCATGAAAAGAAATTCATAATGCCCATATCTGGTTCTGAAAGCTATTTTTGGGATGTCTTCATCCTTCACTCGCATTTGATAGTATCCACTCCGCAAGTCCATCTTTGAGAAGACGGTGGCAGACTTGAGTTGGTCAAAGAGATCATCAATTCAAGGCAATGGATAGCGGTTCTTCACCGTGGTCTGATTAAGCATGCAATAATCCATGCACATCCGCGTAGATCCATCCTTCTTCTTTACAAACAGGACAGGGGCTCCCCAAGGAGAAACGCTAGGGAGAATGAACCCCATATCCAGAAGTTCTTGAAGCTGCTTCTTTAACTCAGCGAGTTCAGCATGTGCTAAGCGGTAAGGCGGCTTCGAGATAGGTGATGTCCCAGGTGCAAGCTCGATGGAGAATTCTACTTCACGAGTAGGGGGCAACCTGGGTAGTTCTTCTGGAAAGACATTAGGGAAGTCCTTCACCATTTCTATATGGTCGAGTGCAGGGGGTGTAGCATCAAGAACTATAGAGGCGAGAAATGCCCTACACCCTTGCGAGATAAGCTTTTAGGCTTTGATGGTTGAGATGATGAATTTCTATTCTTATCATTTCCTGCCCTTGACACACATCCTACCTTCAATAGGGTGCAACAAGCTAACCCTCGAATCCTCACAGAAAAGGAGTGCTTTGTACTTCTTTAGCCAATCCATACCCAGGATAATGTCAAAGACAGACATATCAAGCAAGATGAAGTCAGAAGGAAACATCTTCCCCATGATGCACAGGTCCATGGTAGGAAGCTTGAGGTAAGATGAGCATATTCTACCACTAGGGGTTTTGACATCTAGCAAATAGTCCATGGATTCAGACTCTAACTCTAGCATAGTAGAAAACTGAGTAGATATGAAAGTATTTGAGGATCCAGAATCAAAAAGTGCTTTGACAGGGTACAAATTAAACTGTAGAGTACCTTCAATCACATTATTCCCATCATCAGCCTCTTCAGCATCAAGAGCAAAGACCCTTCCATTGCGCCTCTCCACAGGCGAATGACGTCCTTGCTTATTAAGGTTGCAGTTGTTGTTGTTCTGGTGATTGTTGTTGTGGTTGTTCCTCGGGGGTGGATTTTGTCGTCGTTGTTGTTGTTGGACAGGAGCCTATCCTCAATTGAACCTAGGACAGTTTGGCCTGATGTGACTGACTTGGCCACACTCATGACAGATAGGGGTAGGCAGCTCATTCCTTCGGTAAGGTGCATTTCCAGCTGGACATCTCCTAGGAGGATGAAATCGGGAATAGGAGTTGCACCTACCGCACCCTTGCGGACCACCATGGTTCTTTCGTTTGTTGTTGTTGTTGTTGTTTGAGCCAGAAGTGTGGAAGCCAGGATACACCTCCACAGATAGAGCTTTGTCTAGCATTTTTTGGAAGGTGAGAGGGAGCTGGGGCACCAGGTGACGCCCTATGATGTAGTTGAACCCTTCAACGAAGACGGTCGCCCTCCGTTCTTCAGCTAGACCCACCGCATAACGTTCCAGCACCAAGAAACATTGCACATACTCTGAAACTGTCATATTCCCTTGCCGCAGACTGTAGAACTCAACCTCCTTCTTCTTTAGGTAGTCTGTGCAGATATACTTTTCTCGGAATGTCTGAAGGAACTCATCCCAGGTCATAGCCGTTGGGTCTCGCGTGCGAGTTATCCCATTCCGCCAGACTCATGTCAGGCCATCCAGGACATAAGAGGCGAAGCGGACTTTAAGATGTGGGGGACCTGCCATGCCATCAAATGTCCGTTCCAGGGCTACCACCCAATCATCTACCTTGTCCACCATGTTATTCTCAGTTTCCTCCTTAAAGTAGGGAGGTTGCATCTTGATGAAGTCATTCAGGGTTGGATCCTTAGGCTTGTTGGCATGGGCAGCAGTTGTAGTAAGTTGCCCCACCAAGGTCATGGAGAGAAGTTGTCTCAGCATTGCCAACACCTACTCAGGAGTCAGAGGTGTCTCAGGAGTCTCAGGTTTGGTGTCATCATTGTTTGAGCTTTCACCGAACAAGCTACCCTTCCTGAAAGACAAGTTTTAGGGTAAGATTTCTAGGAGTATGGGACAGAAAAAGATAAGGCTACTATTGCCTATAGGCATGCTATTTCAGGCGTTCAATATCAGATCAGGCCAGACCGGAATAAAACTTGAACCTTTAATGATCATCTATCTGCCTAATCATGAAATCAGAATATTTAGTACATCTTTGGTCTATAGGAGGGTCCTTATCACCCCTATTACTTAAGAATTACTCCCTTTTGAACTATGTGACCTGTCCTTGGACTTTAATGAACGATCTTGATCAAAATTTCTATGTTTCTTGAATATGATTCATGTATCTACATCTTGCTTCTAATGGACACCCACCTAATCTTGTTATATGTTTCTTATGACCTAATGTTGCTGATCTAAACCATGTTTGATGATGGGTCCTCCTGTCTTGATGATCATGACCTTGGTTGCTCTTTTGTGAGTCATGTAACCCCTTTTATGTGTATAAATGTCATAAGTCTTGAAATAAGCATATGAGATGCATGGAACATCGTAATGTCATGAAACTTGAACCACACCCACATGATGGACTCTAAATTAGTATAAGGTCATCAAATGTACTAATAAGCAACTTGTAACCTAACTTGGCCAAAACCCTAAAATGCACCTAATTAGGGTTAATGATAAGAATCTAATGTGTATATGCAATCTTGTTTTTAATTAGGTTTAGCATGTGGCTAGATGGTGAAGGATATGTTAGGTTATGAAATCTCTGAATCAGGTATGGGCCTTATCTAGTTATATGACTACCATTTTCTTGCTTGAAAAGACATATATTGTATGCTTGTTTGTCTATTTGCTCAAATATTGCCATGCACTATTGCTATGTATTACTCGATGTTTGCCTCCAATTTTATAACTTGAACACATATATAGATAGAACTCCATTATAATATTGTTGATAAATGGTTAACTCTTGGTTACGTCCATGAGGTCCCTGTCGTATAAAAGGGTTAGCTAAGCTTGAGCACCCTTACGGACCCTTCTGACAGGAAGATGGTCAAAGGCCTTAAACATGCTTGATATTATTGGTATAATGGAGTGGAATGACATAAAATATGGTTTCGCATTTGTTAAATAATTAACATGTTTATTCTTGTTCATTTAGTCTTGAAATATTTTCAAAATTATGCAAAGCCTATACATATATGTATCTTTCTGCCCCATACTCAACACCTCGTGTGTTGACCCATTTCTCGTATTTTGTTTTTAGGTTCAGAGATGGCTAGAAGGTTTATAGGCTTGGTGAGCTATGCTAGGTGTACTTATTGTAAAATCCAGATATAGTATACATGAGCATACTTGTACAAAGTGACTCTTAAATATGTAATTCAAATCATGTAATATAATAATGTTGCTTAATATATCTTGTTTATTGTTGAGATTATGTTGGTGCTTGTATCTTATTATTTGTTCATGTGTGCTAAGCTTTACGCTTCCGCATGTTGCCTTTGGTATATGTTTGTTTCATGGGACTGGGATTCTGGTTCTGTGACATATACGTTGGAATAGGTGTATTTTTCATTTTTCAAACAATGGTACACAAGACCAAAGTATAGCAGCAAAATATAAAATATCTAACTATTACAATACATGTTTATAACATCATCCTTCACCTTGCAGATTGATACAGAAGGAAACTAAAAATATAGCATAGGATCATCAGAGGGTTATCTAACCATCTCAAATCTATCTCCCAAGAAGGATCAACTACACTTGAAGTTTTCCTACTTGACCTTGGTTCTCTCATCTTTTCTCTCTAACTAGGGGTTGGAAGCATACCCCACAAGAATAGACAAAGATGAAAATTATCAACATAAAAGTTGGTATGAGAATATTAATTGGGGATTGAGAAACATTAGGAAAAAAGGACAACAAATATATCAAGGCTTCACATAGAAGAGGAAAAGTACCATCAAAGTGCATATCAACAAGAATATGAATTACAATAAGATGATAATCAAGAAGAACACTTGACAGTGATAAAATATAAGATGTGCCATAAAAGAATGTAAAACGAATTTAGGGCACATAACCCATCAACAATAATTATCAACTTGCATGCATGTGAGATAAACATAGAATTAGTGAAATTGAATAAAAAAGGACGGCTAAGGCTCGTAATGTTAAAAATTGATAGAGTAAACACATAACCAAACTCCCGAATATATAAAGTGGGAACAAAACTCAGGTATGGGACCTCCGTCTCAAAATAAAATGGACACATAACCTGGGTATGGGACACATAACCTGAATAGAAGGATTAGGGAGTAGGCTAGAAGTCATGGAGGAAACTAACATAAATGTGCCACAAAGGTGCACAAGAATAAAACTTGTCATTAAACTTGTAGTGATTTCAATGTGTGTCAAGGCCATAGAGAGGGGTACAAATTTGTAGAACTATTAGGCTTTGGTAGCAATAAACTTATCTATTTTTGTTTACTAGGAAATATATGTAATATATATTGTAAAGAATAAAGGGTAAGCATTCGTTAACACCTAATATGAAAGAATATATAGAAAAATGTCATTACCCTTCCTGTAACGTCCTGAGTTTCAATAATATTATCATTTTCCACCTCACTTTTTATGTTAATTTCTTTCTCCACCATTTTGTGTCCTTAATATTGAAAATTTGGGAAATTGATGGTTGAAGTACATTTTATGTCAATTTGAGGGTTAGATGCACAAAATACCACAAATTGATATATGGATGGGGTAATTATGCAATTTACCATTAAACCACGAATTTGTTGTCTAATGGATAATGTTGGAGCTCAAGAATTAATAATAATGGAAAAGAAGTGATTTAATTAGCAAGTGTAATTAAATGGTGAATTATAACCCACTTCCATACCTCACTCTTTTTATGGGCTAATAAAACATGCAAATGCATGTTATTAGTGGGTGGAGGACTCTTGGACTCCAAATCTCGAATTTGGGAACCAAGGGTTGCTTATAAAAGCAACACATAATTATTTGCTCAAGCATTGTATTAAAATATGCTTTAATAATCAAAATAATTATTGGAGGCCAAAAGTTGGTGAAATGCAACTCTAATTATATAGAATGAATCTAGACGTCATTAGCAACCTTGGGTTAAAATTTGAGGCCATTTGGAGTTTGTTTGACCTCCCAAATGCATTAAACAAGTTTTTAATAAAGTGTGACATAAAAACAATCAATACATCAGTTATACACATCATTTAAGCCAAAATTGGGCTTAAATGATTGTCACGCAAGCATGGGCCGTGCAGGTCTAATTTGGATGCAGATCCAATAGCTATCGTTTATCCTGATCACGATCCAAGGGCCAAGAGTTCATCTTCCACCTCCGACAGTTACACGTAAAGTTGGCCTCGACTCCTCAACTTCGATCTCCTTGTATACTCGATCATTTTGTGAGATTTCTTCTCCGTTCGCTTCATCTCCTCCTCCCGGTTCGTTTGAGCCATTACCCGTCCAGCGAGGTGCAGAGTAGCCTAAATGCCAAGGGGCGCCGGCCAAGGCTTCTCACCTCCACCTCCGTTTCACATCCACGGACATCCCCACCTATAAGTATCCTCCTACACAACTACGACGGCCCCTTAGAAACTTTCCCAACCCATCAATTTGGTCTGAAGACGTGCATCTAGCCGATGGTATGGAGCTCTAGCTGCTGACCTTGCAGCACCTCTCCCCGGAGCAGGAGTGCTCGTGTGTCGAAATTTATTGGCCAAGTGAGTTCGTCTTTCAATTCTCTTCTTTTCGAGTACTTGTGCGACCGATTTGGTTGAGAAACGCAAAAACACCCACGTTCCCAAGGCTTCTTACCTTTTTGCCCCCACGCGCCCTCTTTTCCTGATCCTCTCGCCAGGGGCAGTTTCGTCATCCGAAACCTTGTTTTTTTTACCCATTTAGCAATTAATTGGTCAATTTTGTTTAATTCGTAGTAAATTGCTCGGTTATCAGAAAAATATAAATGAATACTCGTTGGAAAGATAAAATCATGTAGAATCCGAATGTTAAAGTTTTGAACCCTATTTTCCGTTACAAACCTGATAATTAATTCAAACTCTAATTTAAATGTATAAAGTGTTATAAAATCATTATAATAGAGTTTTAACTCTGTTTTTGAAAAGAAAATATGTTTTCTCGAGTAGAAAAATATTAGGAATCGTTTGGCCCTATTTCCAGACCCAAAATCCAAAGTTTAATCCATGGTTTATAAATGTGGACATTTTACACTTAAAGTACCTTTATATAACCTAATACATGTATTAACCTTTGAACCTAGGTTAAAGTGGTTTGGACCTGACATCTTAGTGGATAAGGGGTAATCTAGAAAGCAAGAATAGGTATGTGCATTCTAACACCTCAATTGGGCTTATAAACATGCTTAACCTAGTTTTCCCATATGAGGCATACTTATGATAATATTCTCCATTTTCCACTTGAACATGCAATTTGAATCCATGATGTATAGACTTGCTTTGTTGTTATTCCTTGATAAAATATGGGTCATGGGACCCCACTTGCCTTGTTTATATGATTTAAATCTTGCTATGAAAATGTTGCCCTTAAACTATTCACTTGTGCATTCCAACATGAAATCTTGATGAACATCATATATGGTTATCTCTTAGAAATGTTTGGGTCATTGGATCCCACTTGAATCATTAATATTTGCTTTCTTTGCCATTGTGAATTGTAAGCATGATAATGATAGTTTGACTAGTTAACTAATATAGTGTACATGAGTACAAGTCACCCATAGGGCACTGGGGTTTTAGTCCCCTTGCCATAGGCACTGGGGTTTTCGTCACCCTGCCACTTTATATATGTTTTGAGGTTTGGGATGTTATTTCTTCTCTCCTCCTAGTTGAGGTTGGTAGGCTCCTCACCCTATGTTAGTTTAGCTTAGTCATAATGAATCATGCTTGTTCTATATCTGACTTATATGCTTGGAAGAAATCCCATTTGAATTATATGCCTCATACTCTTGAACACTCTTTGTATAGAAAATATTTATGTTTCCATTCCTTAATATGCTTCTTGTACTTTATCATGTTGTGACACATACATTTTTATCTTTCTCTTGCTGGGTGCTTCCCAACCACCTAGGACCAGGACAAGGGCTAGATCAAGCACAAGGAAACCCAGGGCAGGAGTGAAGTTGATATCATGGCAAGGTTGATACTGCTAAGACCTTGCTCAAAAATATATGTTATGAACTCTAGAAATAAGAGCTTTGTAATATTCTAGATTCTTATCTACTTATTCTTTTGGAACAATCTATGTAATAGTTTAGTTTTTCTAATCTTACTTTCTTCTGCTGCTACTATTGACAAATGGTTGTATTTGGTCCATGCTTATTTAAATGGATTTATTATGCATACATCCTTCCATCATAATGTTTTTAATAATTTGAGGGATGTATTATATTTTCTGTTAAATTTAAGTAAGGGGGTGATCTCGCCTCCTTACAACATGGTATCAGAGCCTGTAGGGTAGCTACTAGGGTGTGATGTTGAAAG
Organism: Alisma plantago-aquatica; assembly: GCA_963693085.1. Classification (NCBI taxonomy): domain Eukaryota; kingdom Viridiplantae; phylum Streptophyta; class Magnoliopsida; order Alismatales; family Alismataceae; genus Alisma; species Alisma plantago-aquatica. Next base: position 577,682,470 of record OY856412.1, on the reverse strand, counting down.
TGATGGTGTCTAGAAAGGGTTAGAGCTTGGGGGCTGGCAATATTTTCCTCCACCCCACTAGATTGGTCACGAGGACTCCTGAGCCATTGAATGTACTGAACATGGCTAAAGTTATAATTTCCAATTGGTAGGTCTCATCGAGCTGATCAATTTGATATATTGGTTCGACATTTTTGGCCAAGGGATTAGCAAGCTATCATTTTTACAATGTTTACAATGAAAACTATAGTGGATATCATAGAGGGCGTTACCAGTAATTATCACAACGACCACGAACCTTGATCATCAATCCAACGCCTCTCACCAAGCACCTCCACCAGTGTTTCCTGGCTGCTTGGGCCCTCAGCATACCACAAACGCACTGTCACTGGACTCCTGCAATCGCACGCCACCACTACCGAGCTGCTGAGGGACGCTCGCAGTCGCCAGGAGCTGCCGCCCACCATGAACGCACGATCGCCATCCCTCATTCACCACCCGCCCACCTTCCGCTACGCCTGATACACAATTCCTATGTTCTGCGTTCAGAACAGAGCACCTACGGCTCCCATCCTTGAGCATCGTCGAGTCCACAACAAGCCCTGAATGGGCTGCGTCCGAGCGGCGGCGGGTCTAAGGTACCTCGGCCGCCCATCCAGACCTCGATGCTTGTCGTGATGGGGCAAGGTCATGCTGGTTGTCCTAGCCACCTACTGGCAAACTAGCAGGTTTGGAAGAACCAAAGTCGGGGCAAACTGGGGAAGAAAGAGGATGGAGAAGTTAAGGAAGGATGACAGACTAGGGTTAGATGGGGGGCGGGTTATATACATTGAGTAAAATCTAGGGTTAGACCCAACCCTCATGTGCCTCCATCACTGTCCGATTTGGCGGTAGGGTGAAACAGAGATTCCAACCCTACATTTCTTTCCCAAAGGGGAAAGGCAGAAGGAAGCCAATAGATGGGCCGAGATTGAAGACTTTGGGCCCAATAAGCAAGGAAAGGGGTATTTAAGGCTAGAACAAGGGTATATCATAAAAAATTCATATAAAATCATACCAATGTCCAAATAATCTCAAATTTGGACCATAGATTCATAATAGGTTCAAGAACAACTGTGAAAAATATCAAATCAAAACGAGCATGTATGATCAAGAATTTAAATTAAAGGGTTCAAGGGTATAGTAGCACTAACATTGCATGCATATATGTGTATCATATTGACTCAAAAAGTGGAATCTTTGACTTTGGTGGACATTACAGAGTTATGAAGTCAAAGGAGACATAAATAGTGAGGACTTGAAGTAACAAGAGTAACTAAGCACAAAAGGAGAAAATCCACTTTGTCACATCCTTCCCTCCTTATAAGAAATTTCGTCCCCGAAATTTGTCCAAGATCATAGTTAAGAGCCCAAGTCAAAGATGACATGTCTAGGTATTGAACCATGGTTATAATGACATCATCATCATATTAGGGTTTTTCCATCCTTAAGTGTCCACACATTAGGGTTTTTGTTCATATCTTTACATGAGACCAAGGGGTATCATCTAAATCCCTTTTTATCAATTCTAAAATGAATATATGCATGGTCATGGCTTCAAGTGAGACTATCAATTAGTGTGTATCTCATCTTTACCGTAGATTTCATGTAAGTTTTTGCCTTCCCCAAAATTTCTACTCAGTTATTTTCTTTTTTTCATTCGGGGTATGAGATTAGGAATGTTACCCCTAGCTATTCAAGCTAAAATATCTAGGCATCACTATATCGAGTTCATGATTTCAAAACTACATCTTCATGCATGGTTTGATTTCATACTAGGTCAAGCTTATGAGTGTGAATTATTGGGCATATATCAAGTTTTAAACGTAATTGAGATTATTTCATGCATCAAGCATCATATGAGGGACACCATTATCATCAATATCGAGGTTTTATAACTTTCTCACTTGTATCTAGAAATTGCTTCAAGCCACTCAAGCTAAGACATATATGTGTCCAACAAGACATGTTAACCACAACCTTCTACGTGTTCAAAATTGTTTTTCTACCCATCTTTCAAAAAGCAAGGATAACCTCTACATTCCTTTATATATAACTACTAACCCGAGTATGAGGCTCATCATGGATATCACACATCGTATACATCATCTAAGGGTCTTGGGACATCTCCCTCACCTATATAGCAAGCATCAAATTTTCAATGGCCTCTTTCTCTAGGGTTGGATATTTTCATAGGAAATCTAGGGCTCAACACTTTCAAGGAAACCACACACTAGGTTACTCAACTCATATACTTAGACGTATTCTAGCTAGGGACTCGTCATCAAGTATTTCATCATTCATTATTCAACATTTCAAATATTTTGGATTTTAGGTACTCTAACCTTCTCCCAAGGTGGGTTGACTCATATCAAAATATCACCCTATTCATATGTCCCATGCTAGAGGTATTCCTTTGTAAAGAGATTGAGGTCCGTGTTGGTCTCGAACCATATATTATATCTCCACACATACAAGACTAGGTACAAGCAAGCATGTCCACTCACTAGCTATGTTTAGCACATCAACCAAGTGGTATGTATCATATAAGGTGCTAGGTTTAGCTAGGGTTGCATGGTCAAACTCATCTCATATCATCAAACATACTTAACCTTCCTCAAACATCTTGGGTCCTATATGACATCAACATCATCATCAATATCATAATCATCATCTTAGGTTTCTAGGTTACTCACATGCCTAACCTATATCATGGCTCTAGACAACTCTAGAGACTATCACTATCATATAAACTCTCTTATCTAGACTTGATGTTACATCTCTTTCTCCTAGGTTGCATGGAAACTCACTACCTTTCTGTGTGTGGTAACAGTTTTCATATGTACATATAATAATACTTGAAATATGTTTTCTCCAACGTTTAAACAGGCGATGAAACCACCATACTCCATTTGAATAAAGCCAAAACCAAAACGAGTTACCACACTCATTAGGCAGTCTAGTATCATGACACATAGAGAACTAGAAAGAACATGGTGCACACTTGTGTAGACATCCTAAGCACATGTTGCGAATCATGTCTAGGGAGGTAACTTACACAAGTCTACACCTAGTTCTAGAACATCTAGGTTCTAACCTAGAGGCTAAGTCAGCATAATCCACAAGAATATTTCATTAAGTTTCTAGGGTTGAGATGTAGGGTGAGTTTAGTTTGTGTTTCATGTGAGTAATGTTTGGTGTAGTTATTGTTCATGCTCTGATACCATCTGTCACGGTACCGGAATCCCAGTCCCATGAACCAAACGTATACCAAAGGAAACATGTAGAAGCGTAAAGCTTAGCACACATGAACAAATAACAAAATACAAGCACCAACATAATCTCAACAATCAACAAGATATATTAAGCAACATTATTATATTACATGATTTGAATTACATATTTAAGAGTCACTTTGTACAAGTCTGCTCATGTATATTATATCTGGATCTTACAATAAGTACACCTAGCATAGCTCACCAAGCCCATCAACCTTCTAGCCATCTCTGAACCTAAAAACAAAATACGAGACATGGGTCAACACACGAGGTGTTGAGTATGGGGCAGAAAGATACATATATGTATAAGCTTTGCAGAATTTTGAAAAGATTTCAAGACTAAACGAACAAGAATAAACATGTTAATTATTTAACAAATGCAAAACCATATTTTATGTCATTCCACTCCATTATACCAATAATATCAAGCATGTTTAAGGCCTTTGACCATCTTCCCGTCGGAAGGGTCCGTAAGGGTGCTCAAGCTTAGCTAACCCTTTTATACGAGAGGGACCTCATGGACGTAACCAAGAGTTAACCATTTATCAACAATATTATAATGGATTTCTATCTATATATGTGTTCAAGTTATAAAATTGGAGGCAAACATCTAGTAAGACATAGCAATAGTACATGGTAATATTTGAGCAAATAGACAAACAAGCATACAATATATGTCTTTTCAAGCAAGAAAACGGTAGTCATATAACTAGATAAGGCCCATACCTGATTCAGAGATTTCATAACCTAACATATCCTTCACCATCTAGCCACATGCTAAACCTGATTAAAAACAAGATTGCATATACACATTAGATTCTTATCATTAACCCTAATTAGGTGCATTTTAGGGTTTTGGCCAAGTTAGGTTACAAGTTGCTTATTAGTACATTTGATGACCTTATACTAATTTAGAGTCCATCATGTGGGTGTGGTTCAAGTTTCATGACATTACGATGTTCCATGCATCTCATATGCTTATTTCAAGACTTATGACATCTATACAAATAAAAGGGGTTACATGACTCACAAAAGAGAAACCAAGGTCATGATCATCAATACAGGAGGACCCATCATCAAACATGGTTTAGATCAGCAACATTAGGTCATAAGAAACATATAACAAGATTAGGTGGGTGTCCATTAGAAGCAAGATGTAGATACATGAATCATATTCAAGAAACATAGAAACTTTGATCAAGATCGTTCATTAAAGTCCAAGGACAGGTCACATAGTGCAAAAGGGAGTAATTCTTAAGCAATAGGGGTGATAAGGACCCTCCTATAGACCAAAGATGTACTAAAGATTCTAATTTCATGATTAGGCAGATAGATGATCATTAAAGGTTCAAGTTTTATCACCTAGATGCATTGAATGTACTGAACATGGATAAAGTTATCATTTTCCATATAAAGGGAGTAAACATTAAATTTAGGACTGGGAACCATGTCCAATTGGTAGGTCTTGTCGAGTTGATCAATTTGATATATTGGTTCGACATTTTTGGCCAAGGGATTAGCAAGATATCATTTTTACAATGTTTACAATGAAAACTATAGTGGATATCATAGAGGGCGTTACCAGTAATTATCACAACGACCACAACCCTTGATCATAAATCCAATGCATTGCACCAGGCACCTCCACCAGTGTTTCCTAGCTGCTCAGGCCCCCAGCATACCGCAGTCGCGCTGTCACTGGACTCCTGCAATTGCACGCCACCGCTACCGAGCTACTGAGGGACGCTCGTGGTCGCCAGGAGCCGCCTCCCACCATGAACACACGATCGCCATCCCTCATTCACCGCTCGCCCACCTTCTGCTGTGCCCAATACATGATTCCTCTATTCTATGTTCAGAATAGAGCACCTGTGGCTCCCATCCTTGAGCATCGTCGAGTCCAAAACAAGCCCTGAATGGGCTGCGTCCGAGCGGCGGCGGGTCTAAGGTACCTCGGCCGCCCATCCAGACCTCGATGCTCGTCGTGATGGGGGAAGGTCATGCTGGTTGTCTTAGCTGCCTACTGGCAAACTAGCAGGTTTGGAAGAACCAAAGCCAGGGAAAACTGGGGAAGAAAGAGGATGGAGAAGTCAAGGAAGGATGACGGACTAGGGTTAGATGGGGGGCGGGTTATATACATTGAGTAAAAGCTAGGGTTAGACCCAACCCTCATACGCCTCCCTCGCTGTCCGATTTGGCGACAGGGTGAAACAGAGCTTCCAACCCTACGTTTCTTTCCCAAAGGGGAAAGGCAGAAGGAAGCCAACAGATGGGCCGAGATTGAAGACTTTGGGCCCAATAAGCAAGGAAAGGGGTATTTAAGGCTAGAACAAGGGTATATCATATAAAATTCATATAAAATCTTACCAATGTCCAAATAATCTCAAATTTGGACCATAGCTTCATAATAGGTTCAGGAACAATGGTGAAAAATATCAAATCACAACGAGCACGTATGATCAAGAATTTAAATCAAAGGGTTCAAGGGTATAGTAGCACTAACATTGCATGCATATATGTGTATCATATTGACTCAAAAAGTGGAATCTTTGAATTTGGTGGACATTATAGAGTTATGAAGTCAAAGGAGACATAAATAGTGAGGACTTAAAGTAACAAGAGTAATTAAGCACAAAAGGAGAAAATCCACTTTGTCACATCCTTCCCTCCTTACAAGAAATTTCGTCCCCAAAATTTGTCCAAAATCATAGTTAAGAGCCCAAGTCAAAGACGCCATGTCTAGGTATTGAACCATGGTTATCATGACATCATCATCATATTAGGGTTTTGCCATCCTTAAGTGTCCACACATTAGGGTTTTTTTTCATATCTTTATATGAGACCAAGGGGTATCATCAAAATCCCTTTTTATCAATTCTGAAATGAATATATGCATTGTCATGGCTTCAAGTGATACTATCAATCAGTATGTATCTCATATTTACCGTAGATTTCATGCAAGTTTTTGCGTTCCCCAAAATTTCTACTCAGTGATGTTCTTTTTTTCATTCGGGGTATGAGATTAGGAACGTTACCCCTAGCTATTCAAGCTAAGATCTCTAGGCATCACCGTATCGAGTTCATGATTTCAAAACTATATCTTCATGCATGGTTTGATTTCATACTAGGTCAAGCTTATGAGTGTGACTTATTGGGCATATATCAAGTTTTAAACGTAATTGAGATTATTTCATGCATCAAGCATCATATGAGGGACACCATTATCATCAATATCGAGGTTTCGTAACTTTCTCACTTGTATCTAGAAATTGCTTCAAGCCACTCAAGCTAAGACATATATGTGTCCAACAAGACATGTTAACCACAACCTTCTACGTGTAAAAAAAAATTCTACCCATCTTTTGAACAGCAAGGATAACCTCTAGATAACTTTATATACAACTACTAACCCGAGTATGAGGCTCATCATGGATATCACACATCATATACATAATCTAAGGGTCTTGGGACATCTCCCTCACCTATATAGCAAGCATCAAATTTTCAATTTCCTCTTTCTCTAGAGTTGGATATTTTCATAGGAAATCTAGGGCTCAAGACTTTCAAGGAAACCACACACTAGGTTACTCAACTCATATACTTAGAAGTATTCTAGCTAGGGACTCGTCATCAAGTATTTCATCATTCATGTTATTCAACATTTCAAATATTTTGGAGTTTTGGTACTCTAACCTTCTCCCGAGGTGGGTCGACTCATATCAAAAGATCACCCTATTCATATGTCCCATGCTAGAGGTCTTCCTTTGTAAAGAGATTGAGACTCGTGTTGGTATCAAACCATATATTATATCTCCACACATACAAGACTAGGTACAAGCAAGCATGTCCACTCACTAGCTATGTTTAGCACATCAACCAAGTGGTATGTATCACACAATGAGATAGGTTTAGCTAGGGTTGCATGGTGAATCTCATCCCATATCGTCAAACATACTTAACCTTACTCAAACATCTTGGGTTCTATAAAACATCAACATCATCATCAATATCATAATCATCATCTTAGGTTTCTAAGTTACTCACATGCCTAACCTATATCATGGCTCTAGACAACTCTAGAGACTATCACTATCATCTAAACTCTCTCATCTAGACTTGATGTTACATCTCTTTCTCCTAGGTTGCATGGAAACTCACTACCTTTCTATGTGTGGTAACATTTTTCATATGTACATATAATAATACTTGAAATATGTTTTCTCCAACGTTTAAACAGGCGATGAAACCACCATACTCCATTCGAATAAAACCAAAACCAAAACGAGTTACCACACTCATTAGGCAGTCTAGTATCATGACATCTAGAGAACTAGCAAGAATATGGTGCACACTTGTGTAGACATCCTAAGCACATGTCATGAATCATGTCTAGGGAGGTAACTTACACAAGTCTACACCTAGTTCTAGAACATCTAGGTTCTAACCTAGAGGCTAAGTCAACCTAATCCACAAGGATATTTCATTAAGTTTCTAGTGTTGAGATGTAGGGTGAGTTTAGTTTGTGTTTCATGTGAGTAATGTTTTGTGTAGTTATTGTTCATGCTCTGATACCATCTGTCACAGAACCGGAATCCCAGTCCCATGAACCAAATGTATACCAAAGGCAACATGCGGAAGCGTAAAGCTTAGCACACATGAACAAATAACAAGATACAAGCACCAACATAATCTGAACAATCAACAAGATATATTAAGAAACATTATTATATAACATGATTTGAATTACATATTTTAGAGTCACTTTGTACAAGTCTGCTCGTGTATACTATATCTGTATCTTACAATAAGTACACCTAGAATAGCTCACCAAGCCCATCAACCTTCTAGCCATCTCTGAACCTAAAAACAAAATATGAGAAATGGGTCAACACACGGGGTGTTGAGTATGGGGCAGAAAGATATACATATGTATAAGCTTTGCATAATTTTGAAAAGATTTCCAGACTAAATGAACAAGAATAAACATGTTAATTGTTTAACAAATGCAAAACCATATTTTATGTCATTCCACTCCATTATACCAACAATATCAAGCATGTTTAAGGCATTTGACCATCTTCCCGTCGGAAGGGTCCGTAAGGGTGCTCAAGCTTAGCTAACCCTTTTATACGAGAGGGACCTCATGGACGTAACCAAGAGTTAATCCTTTATCAACAATATTATAATGGAGTTCTATCTATATATGTGTTCAAGTTATAAAACTGGAGGCAAACATCGAGTAAGACATAGCAATAGTACATGGCAATATTTTAGCAAATAGACAAACAAGCATACAATATATGTCTTTTCAAACAAGAAAATAGTAGTCATATAACTAGATAAGGCCCATACCTGATTCGGAGATTTCATAACCTAACATATCCTTCACTATCTAGCCACATGCTAAACTTGATTAAAAATAAGGTTGCATATACACATTAGATTCTTATCTTACCTACCCACTTATTAACCATAAAACTATATTGGGAAGCATCAACTCACATATATAAATAAAACTTGCACAGATATTAGGTATCTAATAGTTGAAGAATTCAAATAACCAAAGAAACTAAGTTCAAGGATAAAGTCTTACATATCAAACTATAAATTTAGGAATCACAGTCCAAACATGAACATGAAAGAAACAATGATAGGAAAACTCTATATCTAGAAGGATCACCTAAGATAATATCTCACTAAAGAAAATTATCCTCTAAATCTGCAAGCCCTCAAGATATTTTTAGATAACTATTCACTACTTGTGGACGTCATCTCCCTAGCCATGCACAAAGGAAGAAATTCTAGAAATTAGAGTTTGTGGCAAAGAAATCTACTACAATAAGAACAAAGTGCATAAATGACTGAAATATATATTGTAAAAAACTCAAAAAACTTCTAATTACTTATTTTATCTTTATGTCCACCATTTCACGATAAGTCCTTCTATGTGACACAAAACTGTCTTCTATGGTGCAACACACTCCCTATTGGCAGAACGTGCCCTATGTTGACACCGAAGTGTCCTATATAGTGAAACACACCCTCTATGGGCACAACTTGCCCTATATGACACCTTTAGTGTCCTCTTAATCACCCCCGAACTCTCTACTGAGGAATTATCCTATAATGTATAGTTAATGTCTTGATGTCATCTTACTATCTACATTCTTAATTTCTTATTTTGAATCTTAATCTATTATTTCCAAATCTACATCTCTGCTCTTTCATTTTGAATTAAATATGAATCAGACTTATAAATGCAATCTAACTTTACTCTAGCATTAGAATGAAATTATAACATCTCATAATTCTAAGTACCACAATGTAATGTAGGGACATTTAACAACTAATGTAATATGCTTGAAAAAGTATATCATATAAAGATCTTTCGGTATCTAATAACAATTATGTATTTCATGAAATAAGGTATCCTAAAATTTTACAATTTAGACAACATGTCTAAATATGAAATATGGACTAGATTTCTAAGGCATGTCCCATTTACCTATATTAAGTCAAAACCAAACAATGTTGTTTCCAACAACTAGGTCGATATTTTCTCTCTTTAAAAATCCAAGGGTTCTATCATATCACATATTGTTCCTTTATCTTTAGGGTCATATGATTCCTCTCTCGTACTACCATTATATGGACTTAGATATGTGTATCATTAAACTTTACAAAGTTAGGTCATCAATGTATCTTTTTATCTCAAGAGTGAGATCATGATTCCTATGTTGCTTTCATAGTCATAATGATAGAAGTGTTCTTAGTTTAGATTTTCAATAGTAGTGAAATGATTTATATACATACTACTCATCTAGATCTTAGTCGATAGGTACCATAAATATGTTCTTAGTACATAATTTTCTTAGACTTAGGGTTATACATAAGATAGTATTTTCTTGAATTCACATTCTTACTAGTGATTACTTATTAGGGATTAGGGTGATTATGGTTATAGGTGTGGTTATTAGGTCAAATTAGAATATGAGAAACCCTAGGATATGGATAAGTACTAATAGTTCATTAATCATCATCATGAGGATGTACCTAAGGAGCAATAATTTATACGTTTGATTATCAGATACAAAATAGGGTCAAATAAGGGTTATATTAGCATCAATGTAATTTTCTAAGCTTAGATTTAAGTTTTGGACATTTACTGATGGACATGGTTTTTATTAGGATATATTCCAATTTTAATTATTAAATGTCAAATCATCACTAAGATAAAAATATAGACAAAATGCATAAAATTAAAAAATAAAGTGAGAACTTCCCGCTCATGCAATCAAGGGACAATGTCCATGAACATGCATGGATGTCAATCATGATCTCAAGGAAAAAGCATTCTCAATAAGAAGTGAGGTAGGGAGTGAATTTTCCAAAAACAAACTGGACCTATTGATCCCTTAGACAAGGTCTAGTGATGGAAAAGTTCCATGAATCTCTCTACCATGTTTGTGCACTAGAAGCAACCAAAAAGACATGGAAGAAAATGAGAGAATAGGAAGGGAGGGAACTTGTTCTCTCAAAGTGATCAAAAACCCTTGTGAAGGCACCATGATGCCATGGTAAAGTGGTGACATGGGAGGAAAGTGATTATCAAGGATTACCTTAAAAGATAACTTGGGAGAGGTTAGAGAATCTTTAAAAACCTCCAAGGATCCTTTGTAATCTCTTCCCACTATTTAGGCACAAGCATAGGTTTCTTCTTGGGAATCTTTACGCAAGCTGAGGAGGAACTTACTGGGGGGAGGTCAGACGAAGGTAACATAGACGAGGAGGAAGTTGGGGTTGGGTTCATGGCTACCTGGAGATCGGGAAGCCACCAATGATTGTGTGGAGGTGGCATAGAGGATAATGGTGTTGGTGGTTCTATTATAACATGTGGTGTTGGGCAGTGGTAGTCAGGGTTGAAGTAATGAAATTCATAGATGAGGGGTGTTGAGGTGAGCAGGGCAAAACTTTTCCGATGACTAGAGGTCAAGATGTCATCCCTGGGTGGTTGATGATGAGTGCACCATTGAGGGGTGAGGTATATGTAAGAGGGGTTTCTTATGGTTAATCCTAGGGTTTAAGCAAGGGTTAGATTGGTGGATGATGATCTCATGAAGAAAGTTGTGAAAATGGATTTAGAGACGATCACCCAACTAATGAGAAATCCTGTGTTGATTAAGAAGTAGGAGTCTCATTCCCAGGAAGACTGAAGATAAAGAAGTCAAGGATGGATGTGGTTAAAATGACATTCCCGTGCTTGCATCCTACCACTCAGAATGATCCTAGAGAAAAAAATTAATCATTTAAGATTAAAATCCTAAATTTTCCATTATCTTGAGAAAATATGTTTCCTAATCAAACCAACTCCGATTCATCCCAAATTTCAATGACTTGTCTTAGTTTATATCTATAATATTTTGGCAAGGTTCAATTTGGATAAAGGTGACTAGAAATATTATTATAATTAAACAAGATAAAAACTTCATTATTAAGTAACTAATAATCAAAATACAGTTAAAACTTGGAAATTTGTATGTCATCCTTTTTACACGTTATCTCTTATTGGGAAAATTCTCAACACCTTCTATTAGTAAAAGAATTAGGCCTATTAACCCATTTATAGAGTATTACCATTAAGTATATGTAACTATAAAAAGTGAAATTTATTTACGAAAAAAACCTTCAAAATAAGGATTTTATATTCCTCTCCCATGTAAGAAATTTTTGTGCTCAAATTTTCAAGGATTAAAGAGTTTAGGATTTTCTTTAATATTTCATCTCTAAGTTCCCAAGTAGATTCTTCTAGGTTGTTATTTTTTCACAAAACATATGTTTCTTATTTAATTGTTTTGTCCATGTATTAATGATCCTCAATGAAATCTCGATATAAAGTAGGCCTTTCCTGATCTCAATAGTTTGTGAGAGAGAATATGAGAACTATCTAGGACATCCTTCCTCAAAATTGATGCATGGAATCCATTATTGATTTGCTCATAATCACATGGCAATTGTAGGAACTCTCACCTAGTCTATCAAGAATCTCAAACAGACCGACATATATCAGACTTAGTCTGTCTTTCACTTTGGATATGGAATTATACTTTAAGGGATTGAATTTTAAAAACACATGATCCTCAATAAGGAAATCTCTATCATGTTTACGCACATATGCATACTTCTTTTTGTTGGTACAATGTCCATAGATCCAATCAAATGATGATTGAAATTTGACATTTTTTTACAACATTTGATTAATAATAAAGACAATTCCACCTATTATGTTTGTTCAATTATGAGATTATTACATAACATGATAGGTGTCTAAAAAATGATGTTACTCAATGACATATGTCTTGAGATTGAGGACCTAAACAATGAGATCATATGTATGATAAGAGTATATACATTCTTGTTATGTCTCTAGTTGGACATTATTGTGGAAGCAAAATAGACCATAATAATATACAAGACTAGAATTTTCATTGACTGATGACAAAATCTCATTAGTCATGATATAGGATATCAAGTCAAACATATAGGTACTTGTTATAGAATAGTGTACCAAACAAACCCACCTTGAGAGTGATACATGGAAACCATGGAATAGTGCTCAGAATCAACTCTAAAAGTGATAGTTGCGATTGTGGTTCTTAGACCTGAAGTTGCTACACTCATCACATGTCACTAGATGAACTTTGACACCTTCAAGTGTGACCTTGAAGATGATTTTTCCATAAAGGTTCTACTCTAGTATGTTGTGACACATGTGTTTTGACTGTGAGTTATGTAGATGGAATTTGTCCCTCCTATCAGAGTTGGTATCATGGTCACTTGATAAGAAACAATGAGAAAAACATGACCATGCTCATGTGATACAATATGTGATATTGAGATGACGTGCATTTCATTAGTTTGCTCTAGTTTAGATTGAGTATTAAGAGGATGACAATTCGATGCCTCACATTCAATCTGGATATCTAAGATAAAGGAACTACACAATCATGAGACATTGATCACATATGTAGGTTGAAGTTATTCTTCAACTCTCCAATTACTTGGGTAGTGGTGGTGTCTTACTAGATGCTACTCATTGCTTATGATGACATAATCTGGTTATGGAAATTCACTGCCAACATAATTTGGGACCTACATGGTCGCACACATAGGATGCACTTAGAAGAGGAGTTTGTTCATGGATAAGAATGATACTGGTTGTCCATCGACCAACTCAAGTTTCCAATATACCAACTGGTATGCTATTCGATCAACTGGAATGTGCTGATTCTGGCTGATAGAACTAATTAGTTGACTGATTCAAATGTTCAATTGATCAATTGATTCAAGTTTTTACTAGGTAATAAGAGCATCCAATTGACTGATTTGAGTGTCCAATCGACCAAATGGGTCAAATAAGAAAGTTTGAATGATTCAATACTGGCCAAAACAACATGCATTAATTATTACAATAAAACCAGTGTTATTACGTTGCAGATTGCAAGCTAATAAATCAACTAGATTGACTAGTCGGTCGACTGGCCCTATGCAGTTGCCGCCAGGCCATGAATTATGAACCTTCACCTCTCCAGGGTTTATGAAACCATGATGTAGTCACTCCTATCTAAAGGGGTATGGATAAGGCTCTCTAGACACTTGAATTTTCACAATGCGATAATGTGAGAGCCCAAGCCGTCTTACTTGTGAAATGGAGAGCTAGCAAGGGAGGAAAAATCAATGCTAGCACGTTGATAAGGAAAGGACATCTCCTTCCCGTTGGCTCAGGAAGCACGACATGGAGTTCCTAGTGGCTCATGTGGACTATGTAGAGGTGTGGAGGCTTTTGCTACCACACTAGGAGGACCTCCTCATCTGCCGTTTGTAAGTGCCACACCCGTAGAACTTCATTGACTTCCATCTATGTGTTGCTTGTGAAGGAAGCACATCTTTGTACAAAGATAGTTGCTGGACTTTCTCTAGGACAAGGTACATCCATACTTGTTATGGCGGGAAGGCACCAGGGCTAATCACCTTCACCAAGGCATGCCTAGGCATCTTTTATAAAATTAAAATATTGTACAATTTACTTATGTGTATACATGGGTTGTAGAATTTTATAACATCCACTTCATATATATGTTATTTTTATCCATATCTATATACATGTTATGATCTGTATATCATATCCCCTTTCACATATATGCTATATTTGAGATATATAAATGTAGGTCAATCCAAAATGTTATGGTGAATGCCCTGATATACATGTGTTATTGATAGATAACACATTTATTATTTTTTTCATTGATATATACATATTAAACAAAACAAAACCTAGATACATACAATTCTATTGTTGCATACATAGATGTATACATAATTCTAAAGTTATACTTAGATGCATACATGTAAATGCGTTAATATGGGTATATGAGGTTCCATTAATATACAAAAAAAACTCTTATATAAGTTATGTAATCTACTATCATCCATTTTAGGCTTGACTAGGGGATTAAGGACAATGGCACTTTAAATGGTAACAATCGATAATTTTTATTTCATCTAATAATTTTCATACCTTTAGGGTTATTTTCAGCTTATATCCCTAACTTTTTTCGCTAATATGTCTCTTGGAAGTTAATAAAATAAGCAAGAAGGGATTTTGTATAAGAAAAAATTTATTAACATTGCAATTGGATAGCTATTCAGGGGATAAAAATACTTCAACACCAAGATCAGATTCAACTAACAACCAAGAAAAATAGTAAATAAATATCAAGAGTGATATCCAGAAAATAATGATATTGTACAACAAACATAGATACATATTCTTGGTTTGTATATTAGAACATGCGTATGTCAAATAATACTTATATATATGGTCAGGAGTCCACAAAAAACTTAAGGTCCTAGTTCTCACCTTGACAAGTATGGGTACGTATTGCACCCTCTTTCCTTATACATCGTTGTTGGTTTGATCTACTGGTAAAGGAATATGAGAATTTGTTTTGTTTATGTTGCCATCTCTATTCCCATATTCACCAACAGTGGTGTATAAGCCATGTCAAATTACGTTGTACTGGGATTTAAAATCAATATGATCAGATTTTCTTTTGTCATTGTTTGCATCCATATAATGTAAAGATTTAAATGGTTAATGTGTATATTTGATTAATTGCCACATACTCTAGGGAATGTCCCATGGATTATCTATATATATATGATATGATACATTTACAATTTTTACACGTCACCCTAAAATTGTTTTGATGGTGGATGTATATGCATGGTTATGGACCAACAACCCTTGGATACTTGTGCATGGTTGAATGGTTTACTTTATGTCTTATAAATTTGGTTTCCACACTGAGTCTCCACTCTCTCTTTTCTACATGTAATTAATACTTATATGTGTATGATTCCCTTGAATGTAACTCAAGGTATTCACATTGAACAATGTAATAAGTAGATAGGATAACATTAGTTTATAGTTTTAGCAAAAGAAGGCATTCTGTCCAATAGTGTTGACCAACTAGAAGTTGACTCAATTGACTAGAGGATCGGAGTAATAAACCAACCATAGGATCCATCCGATCAACTAGAGGAGTCTAGCCAGAAGGTTGAGCCAAGAACCAATCGATCAACTGATGGAGACCAATAAACTGATAGACAGACCAACCGATTGACTAGAGTAGTCAAATTGACTGACCAACCTATTTTCAGCCAAATTTTTTCCATTATAGGTTTCACATGTGATGTTTGACATTAGGTCGATAGCAATTCTTTGTTGCTTCAAATAATTACATTAGAGTGGCCAAGACCATCGCTTGTATTTTAAGATTGCACGTTTTATTTGTGGATATAGTATGTATATGATATATATCATAAGTGGTGATGGATATGTATCTATATTTATAAATAAAATTAATTTGTCTTAGATGTTTTTCATAATCATCACACATGAAAAGCTTGATCATCTAAGAGTAGGTTATGCCTAGTCATGGTGTGCCATCCATCTCGTAGAAGTGTGAAGGTAGACATGTAGGTTATTCCAAAGCTTGGAGTATGTTCTATAATGTTGGAATTTGGGTCAGGCTTAACTAGGTGTCCTTAATGAGATTAAGTACCTAGAAGCATACACATGGAATATTACTAGAATTTGTGCATACCATCTATCCAAGAGTTGAATTGGACTCAATAAAAAAAGTTGCCTACCTAAATAGTCAAATTGTGGGAAATCAACCAAAGTTGACTCATGGTTTGATGAATTATGGATCTTGGCTCACTAGAAGATTGTAAACTACAATCTTCCAACTAAAAAGTGAGGGCTATTAATTCAAACAAAATAGTGGAATTGATAGTTAATTAATGACCTAATTAGTATCACTAATCTTACAAAAGTGTTTTGAAAAATGCAAATTCACTTTTATAGAAATAAATGACAAAGAACAATAACTTCTTGTTGATATCATCCCTTGATATGGACAAACTAAATGGGACCAATTTGCATGATTGGTTCAAGACTTTAAGAATTATTCTCACTCATAAGCTCAAGCTCTATGTGCTTGAGGCACCAGTGTTAGAGGAACCTACTCCCAATGCACCGAAGGCTGAAATAGATGCTTACTTGAAACATGACAATGGTGCCACATACATTAAAAAACTTTATCCTGTGATGTATGAAATGTGAGTTGCATAAGCATCATGAAAACATGGACGTTCTCAATATGGTAACACATCTTAAGAACATGTACCAGAATCATGTGAAGCAGGAAAGGTATAATGTCTCCAAGGTGATGTTTGTGTGAAAATTGGCAGAGGGAGATCTAACAGGGCCCCATGTTCTCAAAATAACTGGGCATGTGGAAAATATTGAGAGACTGGGATTTCCTATAGGCCAAAAGTTGGCCACATATATGATTCTACAATCATTTCTTGAGTCATATAGCCGGTTTATTAAGTGATATTACACGAACAACTTGGATAAACTACTATATGAATGGATTGGCATGCTTATAAATGCCAAAGGATGAATGAAGAAGGACATACCCAGATCCTTGATGATGATGAACAAAGGGGAGTATAAAGGTGACGACAAAGCCAATAAAAGTTATGATGATAACCTAAAACCCAAGTTTACTCCAATCAAGATGAGGAGAATGGTAAGTGTAAAAAGAATTTGTCCTTTTTACTTAAAGGAACTCAAGAAGAAGAAGAATGGGATAATGATATCCACTTTAGTTATATATGCTATTGATATAAATTTGTCTACTTATTCATCTTGGGTACTAGATACCAGATGCGGATCTCATATATGCTCGAATATGCATGTTCTTAAAATAAATAAACCTTAAGGAAGTGTAAGATGGAACTGTGCATTGGGAATGGAGCAAGAGTTGTTTCCACTATAGTTGGAACCAACAATTTATCTCTACAAGTGGGCTTGTAATAGAATTAGAGAATTTCTATTATGTACATGCCATTGATAGAAACATCATTTTTGTATCTTATTTGGACAAGATTGGATTCAAGTTTCACATAAATAATGGTCAATGTTCTACTTTGAATGATGAGATCTTTTATGGAAAGGCCCCAATGTCTTATGGTCTGTACTTATTAGATCTATAGACGAGTGTATATAATTTAAATACCAAAAGGATAAAACTCAATAACTAAAATAGAAAATACCTTTTCCATTGTTGTCTAGGGTACACAAATGAGACACACATATCTAGACTCCACAAAGATGGTTATCTAGAATCTTTTGATTTTGAATCCATAGAGACATGTGAGTCTTGTTCGTTGTGTAAAATGACAAAGGCTCATTTTACTAGAAATAGTGAGAGAACAGATGATATATTGGGCTCGTACATATTGATGTATGTTCCCCCTTTAGAATAAATTCTATAGGTGGTTACCAGTACATCATCACATTTACTGATGATCTCAGTAGAAATGGCTACGTGTATTTAATGAAGTACAATTTAGAATCCATTGAAAAGTACAAGGATTTTATGAATGAAGTACATAACCAAATTGGTAAAAGTATTAAAGCACTTCCATATGATCGAGGTGGAGAATACTTAAACCAAGTGTTTGAGGACCATTTGCAAGATTGTGGTATTGTATCACAATGGACTCCACATAGAACAACACAACATAATGGTGTATCAGACAAAAGGAATCACACCTTATTGGACACGGTGTGATCAATGATGAGTCTAGACAATCTTCTGACTTCCTTTTGTAGATATTCTCTAGAAACCACAATATTTACACTTAATAGAATACCTTCTAAGTTGGTTCAAAAGATACCACATGAAATATGGATTAGGAAGCGTCCCAATGTGTATTTCATGAAGATTTGGGGATGTGAAGCTTATGTGAGGAAAATGTTTCATTAAAATCTTGGCCCCATATTAGATAATTGTTATTTTGTTACATATCCCAAGGAAATCAAGGGATATTACTTATAACCCTTATGACAACAAAGTAGTTATTGATAGGGATGCTATTTTCTTAGAAAAGGAATTTACTTCTGAAGGAATCAATGGGAGAAAAGCAGAACTAGAGGAAGTTTGACACCAACAAGAAAACTTTGAACCTTTAGAAGTATAAAAGGAACAAGGAGACTCACAAACTGGAATCTCAAGTTCCTCATGTAGCACAAGAACAACATAGATCTAGTAGTAGACTCTTTGAGCCTGAAAGATTTTGATATCTTGTGAATCAAGAAGGTGATGAGTTGGTCACAAATGATGAGCCAATTCCTACCTGGAAGTTATTGTGGGACCAGAATTTTAGAGATGGATTGAGGTCGTGAAATATGATGGACTCCATGTAGGACAACAAGGTATGGACCTTGGTGGATCGACCTGAAGGGGTAAAACCCATAGGGTGCAAATGGGTCTTCAAGAAGAAGACCGACATGGATGGTAATGTAAAAACCTATAAAGGTCGACTAGTTGTAATAGGTTTCCCGACAAGTTCAAGGTGTTGACCATGATGAAACTTTTTCTCCAGTTTCCATGGTTAAATCCATCAAGATCATGCTTTCCATTGTAGCTTACTATGACTATGATATTTGGCATATGGATGTTAAAACCACTTTCCTTGGGGAATCTTCTTGATGAAGTGTACATGGCATAGCTTGAAAGTTAATAATTCCAAACAATGCAAATAATTTCCGTAATCTAAAAAGGTCAATTTATGGATTGAAGCAAGCTTCTCAAAGATGGAATATATGATTCGATGAGGCATCAAAGAGTTTGGATTTAGTCAAAATGAAGATGAGCCCTATGTTTATAAGAAGGTGAGTGGGAGCATATCTGTATTCCTCATATTGTATGTAGAGATAGATCTAAAAGGCTTCTTGGCCATAGATAAATTACATGCACTGACAAAGTGCTGAAGAGATTCAAGATGTAAAACTAAAAGCGTGGCTCATGTCACATGGAATTAGTCTCTCTAGAGTTCAATGCCCCAGTTCTTGGAAATAATGGGAACACATGATTAAGATGACATATGTATCCTCTATTGGATATAATGTATGCAATGTTATGTACTCATCATGGTCTCTTGTATGCTTTGAGCATGACAAGCATATATTAGTCAAATCCTAGTCATAGTCACTGGACTACCATAAAGAACAACCTTAAGTACTTGAGAAGGACTAAGGATCAATTCCTTGTATATGGCGATGAGGAAGAGTTAAGTTTAAAGCATTACACTAATGCAGGCTTCCAAACTGATAGAGATGATTATTAGTTGCAATCAGGATTTATGTTATGACTTCAAAATAGAATTGTGAGTTGGAGAAGTTCCAAACAAGAGATAGTTGTTGAGTCTTAAATAGAAGTCGAGTACATTGTGCCTTGAGCACAACAAAGGAAGTTGTTTGGATCAAGAAGTTCATCAATGAACTTGAAGTGGTTTCAAGAATTAGCAACGTGGTAGAGTTGTACTATGATGGTGATGGAGCTAGTGTATAAGATAAACAACCTAGATCACATTAGTGTTCCAAGCATATAATTTGGCGCTTCCATCTCATATGAGAGATTGTACAACATGGAGATGTGATGATTTGTAGAGTGTCGAATGAAAGCAATGTTGGTGACCTACTACCGAAAGCACTTTCCCACAAAAAATAGGATGGTCACATTAGATTACATGGAATTAGATTCATGGGTGACTAGCTCTAAGTGCAAGTGAGAGTGTTTTGGTATGTCTACCTAGAGAGCTAGTCATATGATGATTGTATTTTGGCATTTAGTACTAGATTTAATTAATAAAGGCATTTCTGCCTATTATGTTTCTTCAATTATGAGATGATTATATAACTTGATGGGTATTTAAAGAATGATGTTACTCGATGAAATATGTTTTGAGGTTAAGGACCTAAACAATGGGGTCATATGTATGATACGAGTATATATGCTCTTGTTATGTCCCTAGTTGAATATTATAGTGGAAGCAGAATAGACCACAATAATACATAGGACTAGAATGTTTTTTGATCGATGACAAAGTCTCATTAGTCATCATGTTGGATATTAAGTCAAACACATAGGTACATGTTAGAAAATAGTGTATCAGACAGACCCACCTTGAGAGTGATACATGGAAACCATAGAATGGTAGTCAGAATTCACTCTCAAAGTGATAGTGGTAATTGTAGTTCTTAAACATGAATTTTCTACAGTCCACACATCTTGTTTGATGAACTTTAACACCATCCCATGTGACCCTAAATAAGGGTTTCCATAAAGTTTGTGCTCGGGTATATTGTGACACATGGGGTTTGACTGTGAGTGATGTAGATGAGATTTGTCCCTCCTACCAGAGTTGATATCCTGGCCACTTGATAAGTGAGACTAAGAAAAGCATGGCCATGTTCATGTGAGTCAATACTTATTATTGAGCTCACGTGCATCTTATAAGTCTGCTCTAGTTCAAGAAACATAGATTGAGTACTAAGAGGATGAAAATTTCATGCCTCACATTCAATATGGAAATTTGAGACAAAGGACTATACGATCACAATAACACTGATTAGAAATGTAGGCTAAAGTTTTTCTCCAACTTTCCAATTACTTAGGTACCAATTATGTGTTTCTAGATGCCACTTATTTCTTGTGTTGTCATAATCTGGTTATGGAAATTCACTGCCAATGTAATTGTGGACCTATAGGGTCACACACTGAGGATGCACTTGTAAGAGAAGTTTAATTGTGGGAAAGATTCAATTCGGTTACTAAAGTGTTTAGGTAATCAAAATTAATGATAATGGTTGCTAGCCGACATAATGGTATTTTCCATTGACTAACTAGTGTTCTAGTTGACTGACTGGAGTACCAAGTTGACCGACTAAAGTTTACTGACTCTAACAGATGGAACCAATCAGTAGACTGATTGAAATGTTCAATTGATCAATTGATTAAAATTGCCCTCAGGTAATCAGAGCTAGTGGACCGAATGGAGTGTCCAATCGACCAACAAGGTCGAATACCAAAGTCAATGACACTCACTAACTTTCACAATAAAACTGGTGTTATTTCTCTACTGACCACAAGCCAATCAATCGCCAGTCAGTCAAATGGCCTTGCGTAGATGCCATCTGGCCTTCAGCCCTGACTTGTTGTTTCCCTAGGGTTTGTGAAACCTTGGAATAGTCTCTACTATATAAAGGGAGATGGACAAGACACTCTACACACTTGGCATATCACAGTTGTGAAAAGGTGAGAGCCCAAGCCATCTTATCTATGAAAGAGAGAGATATAAAGGAAGAAGAAATTGACTCTAAAATGTTGACAATGAAGGGGAAACTTATTCCCACTGACCCAGGAAGTGCAATGTGGAGTACCTAGTGGTATGAGTGGACAACATAGAGGCATGGATGCCTTATCGCCATGCTAGGATGATGTTGTCAACCATAGTATGTGAGTGCTACACCTGGAAGATGTTGTCTACTACCGTCCATGTGATGTTTGCGAAGGAAGCACATCTCTGTGCAAGGATATTTACTAGACTTTCTCATTGAAAAGGTATGTATTGCACCCTCTTTTCTCATACATCATTGTTGGTGCAATCTGCTGGTAAGGGAATATGAACTTAAATTTTTATTTATGCTTCCATCACTATCCCCATATTTCCACCCAAACATCACACTTATGGAGACCATCATTAGATCATGATTATTAATGAAACCCACTACTTAATATCTAGATTGAAAAGCATGTATAACAAGGTAAGGAGACTTCATCACCACTTGTATCCAAATAAATATAAGTTAGTCATGTCAAATGCTAACTCATGAATTCAATTATCCAATTGAGTAACCACAAACACCAAAAGTCTAGTCCATCAAAGGTTTATATTAACATATATGAAGATCTTAGAGAAATTTAAAGAACTACGTCAGTTGCAAAACAATTGAAGATAGTGAATGATTCCCCACTTCAATAGTGGGTTCGCAAATGATGGGTTGTTTCATACATGGCCAAGATATGTAGGTTCTTCCAAAGAAAATATTGAATATATATGTGCATAATCTAATGAGACGTAATCCAACACAATCAACATTAGAGAATCCAGTGAAATTTGAGTCAGAAGATTTGTGCATTCCTAAGGATAAGGTCCCATTCATATACCCCAATGTACATTTTACAAGTGATAGATAATGGTTCATCACTTTAAGAACTAACAAGATAATTTTACTCTATAAGAGATATTAGGTCTCGTTTAAGTGAATTTTACTCCATACATGATGTGATTAATTAATTTATATACTATAGACATCCAACCACCTGTCAATACATATGAAGTCATCTAAAGAATTCCTTCAATCCTAATTTAGTCTTTTAGAAAATGACTCATTAGTGTTGATAGGTTTACAATAAAGAATTGATTCTCTATAGAGAAAATAACAAACATAGTTGGATTGATGAAGGATGACATCTATGGTACTTGAGTCATCTTTGATACCTAAGAAATCATGTATGTCACCGACGTGTTGAGAGAGAATTCAAACTTTAATTGACTTATGAACTTGGAAACCAAACATTAATTATTGGAATGATTATATATGGAGGAGTTAGAAAACTAGATACAACTCCAATTCGAAGAAAGTAGTGACTTATGCCATTATACTAGGATCGATTGATTTAGTCCATAAAGGGTTTTATGCATCTTTCACACATGTGTAGTGAACTATTTATCAGTAATTCTTGGAGGTTTTTCTATATAAAATTCATTATTGTGGATTCCACTCATAAATGCATTACATACATTCAATCTTTTAATAGCCCATGATGAGACACACAATACAAAATACCATTTTGATAGTAGGTAATTGGATAGTAAGGCTGAAAGTTTTCTTTCAACTAACTCCTTCCTCTTGGCATCAAAATAAATATAGTGTAAGAGCATAATCAATCTAGATTTATTGTGGAAGTTGCATATCAATAACTAGGTGGGATCCACAACAATTGGAGCAAAAAGCGTCAGTGAAGTAACTACTTAAAAAATTTCACGATGGTCACAGAAATTAGATGTTGTGTAATTTTTTAGTGTGCATGTCCTCAATTATAAATCTGACGTGAAAGGTGGGAATTATGTCAATTTTTAACAATCCCAATTTCATTGCACATTTTGTGTTGGGTGTTCTAAATTATATGTCTCTTTACTCATTAATTGATAGTTTTGTAGATCAAATACATCTACATTGAACATGTACCAAATGAAGCATGTGAATTAGACCATCACCTACAAATTACTTCAACAGTCCTAAATCACTTATACACTGCTAAAACACATCAAAACACCTTAAATCACTTTAATCAATCACCCTTGAACCTACAAATAACCCAACATCATTACTGGGAATTAGCACACTCCCCAAATCCTATAAAGTTATGCAAACCATAAAAAATAATCTTCACAAAACATGAAAACAACCAAAACCACTAGAACTAACCATTATATATGCCTCACATTGAACATTGATCTGTGTTACAATGCTAAATCAGCCAAAATTATCAGTCTTCACTTCAAACACTGAACAACACTTCAAATAATAAAATTGATCATATCATAACAAGACAAACAAATAAAAGTACCTTCGACATAATTTTGAAGGAAACCCACATTATGTATGTAAAATTTAACTTGTTCCACATGGAATGACGTAGGAATCGGTAGTTATGGGTATCCGTATACAATACAAAAAAGAGGAAAAATCTAGATACATGTCAAAGTTTGTCCTTGGAATGATGACATGTTGCTTCAAAACTTGTACTTTCCAATCATTTCCAAGCTTCTCTATACACTTGTGGTCATCATGTTATTAAACAATTAATAAGAATAATAATTATTGAATGATTTATGAATTAAATATGATATTAATAATTTGGCATGTGATGCAATCTGAAATTTATATTCAAACTAAAATATTGGATATTTTGGATGTAATATAAAATCATGTCAGATGTTGTCTAGTGAATAAATATATGGTAACAACTTTGTGTCACTAAACTTGTGAATGAATGGGAATCTTCACTATGTGCTTAAAACTAGTGAATAATGGGTACTAAATAAAACTATGTGATTAAAATTAGTGAAGGAACAAACACATTCAATCTTATTGAAGCAATATGTAACATAAGTAGTGAACGAATAAGCAACCACTCAATGCTATTAAGACACAAAATGAAACATACCACAAAAACAAATGGATATAAGACTTGATAGTGTCAATGCTTGTATTCTAATAAATGTATGGTGTATTTTTACCAAGAAGGAAAATATGTGAATTTGATGGGTGCATGATAGGTACCTCAATGGTGTTATATGTTGAGATGTAAAATTGCTTATAATGTCTCCTAAGGTTGAAATAACAAATGTTTAACATGGATTCTATTTAAAAAAAAAGATAGCATCCTGGTGGATGGGGTCATAACATGATTTTTATGGAGATGCCCATGGTTACTTAATGATCAATATGTTGATATAGTTGTGGGACCTGGAGATATTTGGAAGTTTGGAAAATGAAAGTTAATCGAGACATGTTTCTATTCTCTTTATCCATCAAGGTATTGATTATTCTGATATTTGATTAATTCCATATCATCACATAAATGGCAAGGCACTTAACAAAGTTGAGATTTTTTTCTCTTTCTAAGTGGCTTTGAAATCCTAAAGGTATGGAAGATATCACCTCCTTCAAACAAAACAAAAATTACAAATAGTATATGTATAAATGTAATCCTTAGCCATTGCCCTTGCTTCGGAGGTAGGACTGGTGTTTGCAGGTAACAGGCTATACTTTGAGTCAGATTCCAAGAATGTTATCAATGCACTGGAAAACAATACATTAGATAACCCTATGTTGGCAAGATGGATAGCAGCTGTCAGACAGAATTAGAAACCTGACTAGTCTTATTCGTATGTTGGAAGAGAAGGTAATTAGGCAGCTGATCAATTAGCTAAGTTTCACCTCAAAAACACTGGAGGTTTTTATTTCTATAGAAATCCTCCATTAGTCTTAGTGAATGTAATCAACTTAGATGCTTGTAATACTAGTAGTACTACCAGGTTTAATTCTGCTAATATTCTGGATGAGTGTACTGTCCATGATGATATTTCTTGCTTAAGAGGGGTGAGATAAATAGAAACCCTCTGGCTTATCTAAAAAAAAGACATAGATAGTATATATGTATAACTTATTTATTTTTCTTTTTTATCCTCATCTTGAATTATTTTTTAGATTTTGTTAAGATCTTATCTCTAAAATTATTAAAAGGGAAACATAAATGGAAGACCTAGGAAAGACCACAAACATGCCATTATATAGTAAAATAAACTATTGAATCAATGAGCAAGAACATATACTATTAAATAGACCACAAACTTATTAACACTAGTATTGAGAGCATGAGTTGTTAAGTTCACACATGCATACCTACCTGCCTGTTGTAATGCTGTCAACGACCAATATGGATATAACTAGAATATGTTCTATAATGTACATATGAACCCAAAATTAAATGCACACCTTTACCATTCTCATCCACATAATTTACTAACTTGATGTGGATAATAAAAGACAATTGGAGTTTCCATGAAGGAAATATGTCTAAGATGATATATGTATCATGGCATATGTGAGAAGAAATAACAAATATGATGTGGTGCAACAAAAAGCAATATCAACCTTCACATTGTCCAGGTTCTATAGTTGAACAACATTGGTGGTATCCAATCTCCAGAGGCAGCCCAAACAAGAAAATTTTCACCAAGTTGTGATTCAATATAGGCTCATAAAATAATAATGATTTTGCAAGAAGAACACCAATTTACGTAATGATGAGATGTGTATGGTCTTATTTATAATTAATGAGACTTTAGATCATAATCATAATACATGGTGTTAGTTAAAATAAATAAGAAATGAATGTGTGAATCCAAAATTAAATGTGCATCTTTCCATTTCTCATCCTTTAAAACACAAGGCATGCTATATTATCCAACTTCCTTAATTTGCTAACATTTTAAAAATGATAAATGGATACGTGAAGATTAATGAAGACAAAACATCCTAAGATGATAATCTTTTCATGACATAAGTGGATAGAGATGAAACATATATTGTGATGCAAGAAAAAATAATATTCAACTTCACATCGTCCATGTTCATTAGTATAACATGATTGGAAATCTCCAAGAAATATAGGTAGATGACACTAAGGACTTTTTACTATGTTGTGCTTTGGAAATTTATTACATAAAATACCATTTCATGTAATAGTGAGATGTGTATGATTTTAAGAATGATAAATCAAATTCTAAATATGAAATCAATCCATTTGTCTAGTTTATGTAGTTTTAACAATTTTGATCCGTTTAGGCTAGATTATACTCACAATTTAGATATGAATACATTTTTTTGTGGTTTATCCACAACATTGGTTATAATCACATTGATAAGGCTATGCAACCCAACCTAGAGTTTCTCACATACCATAAGTTTAATACCTAAAGTCTTAATCCATTGTTTCTTAGATACCACAAAATAAGTAAATCACACAAAACTCCGATATCTAAGTAAAATATGTCAAAAATATGGACTCATATAAGAATGATTGACTCTTAAGTTGATGTTCCAAAATAAAGAATATGAGTTGATGTTTAGTAAAAGTATACAGTTAGCATTACATAATTTAAAGTTATTAACAATTACTTTACTACTTAGCAACAATTATCAAGTAGGAGTATATAATAATTAACAAATATATTATATAAGAGTAAAATGGAGACATCCTACATGCTTCTTGAGAATGGACGTGACATGTTCAAAATGAGGAGGTAATATTATGCTCATGGTAGGATGTGATAGTTGTTTGGGCTCCTCTATCTCCTCCTATGATGAAAGTATTTCATACGACTATAGTAAATTTAAAAAATATTCCATCTACCACTCACATTCATCATATTCCTATTTGCAAGAAAATAAGTCGTGGAGGCCGATCATGTTTGATGGAACATAATGAACAAAAATTTTAATGTGTAGAGAGGGCTATTTCACTATAGACATTAGTGCAAAATATTGGTCAAAGAAAATATGTTTTTAGAAGTATTTTGGGGATGAAAGTCAGAACGGGGTTTTGCTACTTTCTATCATTATTGGAGAGGAGAAAGAATAGAAGGGGGTACTGGATCTAGAGGGATTGGAATTTATATGGTGTGGCAACAATTGCACCTATTGTAGATGCTACTATTTCTAGACACAACTATATTTTTGACCATGACTACTATTTACTACTCCTAGCAGTGATGGTTATAGTTGTTACAAATGGAATGGAAAAAAAGATTGTATATGGAGTGATAGCTTGAGCGATTACCGTCATGGATGGAGGGAAACATGAAAGTTGGCACATGTCATATGAATCCAAATGATGTTAGAGATCCAACTACTACACTAGAATTCCTTTGTCATTGAAGCTCATGGGGGAAGTAATATACAATGGTAGGAATTGAAAGAATAAAACATGTACACATGCATATTAGGGGTATATTGAAACAATTATAAGACAAAATAACAGTCATCTAATACCATGATTCACTCAAGTAAACACGCACCAACATTATATGACAACTACTTTAAAAAATCCATTTAAATTTATATAATGAAGTAGTTATTTTTAGAAACCATCATTGTAAAAATTGACCAAAAGTGAATTTTGGTAAAGTGCGGTGGAAGTCTTTGGCAACAAGTGTTTCCAATAATGTGTCTGATTACCCATCTTATTTCATGTTGGGCTTCGAAATACATTTACGCCCAACTATATTTATGACACAAGTTCATTCAACTAGAGACCAAGACTCATTTTTATGAAGTGCTTTGAGTTCATCACTCATATATGCTTTCAAGCCTTGATGTTGAAGATCTTCTTGTATATTTCTTGGAGTTGGTGGAATTAAATTGGTGTCAATGTGTACTTTGAATTTGGATTAACCACTTTTAAATTTCCTTTAGTACCCATAGCATGATAAATAGAATGATTAGGCTAATCTCCTTCATTTGGTTTTTGGTGTGGCTGTGTTCAACATCAGAAAATTGTAACTAAGTGATTTAAGGTGTTAGTTCCTATTAAGTTGTATGGCATGTATGCATCAATAGTACATTTTTAGTTAGAGACACCTTTTCATCAATAACTTTATCATTACAATCAGATGGATGTATGTGGAGTAAATACTAATTGGGTTTACATAATTGGAAATATGTTGTGATGGAAGGTCTTTAGTATTCAACCTTTTGTCTCATTCTAAAGAAACAAGTTTATTTTTAATATTTTAGCAATTATTGGTAACAATATTTCACTAATATCATTAGTATCATTTACACAATTAGTTTCGATTACAATAGACACTTTGTTCTGTAAACACATTTTAATTTTAGTTATTTTTGTATTATATAAATTAGCAAGACTATTAATATCAAATTCGTCAAAAGTTGCTAAGAAGAGGGAATCCTTGTGAGGTG
Organism: Alisma plantago-aquatica; assembly: GCA_963693085.1. Lineage (NCBI taxonomy): Eukaryota > Viridiplantae > Streptophyta > Magnoliopsida > Alismatales > Alismataceae > Alisma > Alisma plantago-aquatica. The sequence goes on along the minus strand of OY856412.1, from coordinate 577,653,139 downwards.
TCATAATTTTATCTTTATCTTTGGAATAAAAAACATGTTCATTGAACACAACATGTTTAGAGGCATACATTTTTCTAAATGACTGGCTTGAAAGCGAGATGGTGCAATTAATTCTTCAGATCCATGTACCTTTTGGCAGATGATCTTATGGACCTCAACTTCTAGATTCACATAGGAAATGGACAGTTCACCACAAGCTTAGGATATGAGATCATTAGAAGTCAGAAAGAGGCAGTGTTTCCGTGGAAGTGGGATACAATGTGGAAGCTAAGAATGGAAGGACGTATAAATACCTTTGCTTGGGTCTCTAGACAGGATGCCTTACTAACGAACATAAGGAGGAAACACCGACACATGACAGAAGATAGCCAATGCCCAAGATGCGGGAAAGAAGATGGTCATTAATCCACATGCTAAGGGACTGTGATGACTCCAAGTTTGTTTGGAGTGACCACATTTTCCCAACTAAACAATGACTTTTCTTTGAAGTTATGAATATGGAGGCCAGGTGTAGATACACCGTTAATACTGTAGGTATTTAAGAAGAAATTTACTGGGTGATCTATCACAGACTATGGCAAGTGAGGAAAAACAGTGTTATGGAAGGAAACCACATGATTAAAGAACACTTGTGGGCAAGTATACGGAGGGACATCAGACTGCATGAAATTGCTTGGGCAACCACCCCAGCTGGGCTTATAAGAAATATAGGCGAGACATAGACACCACCATGTCAGGATACTATCAAAATGTGGATGCGGGAGTAAAAAAGAAGGGGGAAACAATAGTCGTAGTAGCCTGGAACAACAAAGGAGAGTGGATCGGGGCATGGGACAGGAGTGTAGCCACCTCCAATGCAATAGAAGCTGAGCTCGTAGGGATCTACATGGCGCTAGAACAAGCAGAGCTAAACAGATGGCCTAAGGTGCTGCTGGAGTCTGACTACAAAGTGGTAGTGAAGATGGTCGAGGAAGAAGAAGAAACATGGCCCATGTTCACACTCTGGCTAATGAAGATCAGGAAGAAGATTCGGATGAATACTGCAATCTGGTTCAATCACAGAACAAGCAACGGGCTAGCAAACAGCCTAGAAAAACTCCACTTTAAAAACACGGATTGTTCTTTGTTTTATCAAATGTCACCTAAGGAAGTCCTACATCTATATTTACAGTACTTAGGTAGGGCCAATGACATAATCATTGTAAGAAACACTCGAGTAGTATAAACTGAGAGTTGAGTTTAAAAAAAATAAAAGAGGCATACATTTTTTGTATGGAAAATGTATATCTTGTAGCCTTTTGTTATATGAAATATCTAATAAACATACAAAGTAGAGAAATGGAATTGAGTTTAATTTTAGTGTATTATTTTAAATAAGGATAGAATAGACTTACAAAACTCTTACATGGCTATAGGATGGTTTCTTATGAAACAATAATCCAAATGAAGATTCATATCCAACATAGGTGTAGGTAAATGATTTATCAGATATGTAGAATACCAATTCTTTTATTTGTTATCTTTTGGGCAGGCTTGATAGGAATTCATATCTTAGGCTAACTCCACTATATGTTTGTGTTTTGTTTTGTTATTCTATTTGTAAATTGATCGTGCAAATATGTTAATCGTGGAATAATGACGTTGTTGTCAATTAATTATTTCAGTTGGAGGTTTACAAACTCACCACCACAATCACTATGTAATATTTGAATGTCAATGAAAAACACTATGTGAGTTATATTATAGAAATATATAAATAGAGAGAAGAATGTACTCTAATTTCTCATAGGAATATACCAATGGTAACAAATCAAAACCTAGCATCCTGAATCTAGAAACCCTAATCCTTTGGATACTATGCTTGTGTTCTTATACCATTAGTTTTGGTCAAACACAGATACACATACACCCTAATACACTTTTTTGAATTCTAATTAGCATTACTGCACATATAATGAGTAACTCAAACATAAAACCTAGACAAGGATACATGAAACTATCATCATATATGGAACCTAAACCCTAATCTGTAGTTGTCTAACCTAACCTACCCTTGTTTGGCACCTCATGCAATGTATTAACATCATTTGGTTTAATAATAACCTAAAATATCTTAATACACATAAAATAGACCTAATATTCTAAGTGATGCTTAATATGTAAGTCACACCTTTTATTAAGTAATACCTTATTCTTTTGTTCACTAAATTCACACATAATGACTGAATATGAGTAAGGGGAGACATAATGTGCTTATTGTATTAAATGAAATAATAATTGGGGATTTCATGTATAAGAATATAGATAATGTTCCATTGCATAATTTAATGTTGATATAAATGAACTTATTGAGTAATTGGGTAAAATAACCTAACTAGTGCATAATAATATAAGTTAACCATGTTGATAGAAATGTGAAGTTAATATGACTCTAAATAGTGAATGTTGAGGATCATTATATAATATTATAATAAACACTAGTAATGACCTAAACCCTAATCAGATAAAAGGAAGTTTCAAAAATGAGATCTAATATTAAAGTTGTATTGCTTGGGTCCCAATTATATTGGGTTCCAAGTTCAAAATTAATTCAATAATGTTAACACCTCCAATTTAATTAGGAAAGAAAAGGTTTTGAAAACAATCTAACTTGATGAATAGTTGAGATTAACACATACATTACCTAAAGTCCTATTTATTTCCTTTTCATCACACTAGTTTCCTAGTTTTCTAATCTTGGATTTCTCCCTCCAACATTAGATCTTAATCACACAACCACCAGACACTCTTAAACCATTATCTATTTTGGCAAGATGATTGGTTTATGTTGCTTTAACTTTTTTATTTCCTTCACAATTTTCACCCTCATTTCTTGATCTTTTCTCACGATTTCTTCACATTTAATTTCTTTTGATTTTCTGCATCATTTAATATTAGGTTTGTTAGGGTTTCACAATCTCTCCTTTTTTTTATTTCACCTAAGCCCTTTCTTCCCCATTTCACTCTGCTTATCTTTCCTTTTCTTCTCCTCTCCTTTCCTAATCTTTGAACCCCAAACATCCACACCCACCTTCCACAAACCCCCCTTTGTCAGGGTGGTCTTGTAGTCCAAGATGAGAATTTTAGCCATGTTAGAGCCCACAAAATATCTCAGAAACTTACTAGTGATCTTGCAAAGTCAATCAATGATCAAGTTCCTACTCATTTGAGTTTTTTTAGGTTTTCCCCCTTTCCAGCCATTTCTCATTCTATCACTAATCCCTATGCAATTGTCTATTCTCTCCTTCTTTTCCTTATCAAGTCTGTGTGTTTGCCCATGCTTGACAATGGTGAACCTTCTTATGGTCTTTGTTTCCATTGTCCTCATTCTTGGTGTGCTCGCACAAAAATTCCACCTTTCCATTTAATGGTGATGAGAGTTGGGGAGTTTCCTGCTCCTTTTATACCTATGCTTTGTCTTGTTCATATTGATTTTAACTCACAAATCTGCTATGATGGTTTCGAACAACACAAAGCATTGGTTTGGAGTTAGTGACATGCACATGGTAGATGTGTTATTTTCTACCAACATGTTTATGTTGTTCTCAAATTATCACATGTAAAACACATGGATACCTTGCTCATATCTTTCATCTTCTTATTTGAACCTAGACTAACATTATTTCTTGCCTTTTAAATGTACAATATACTAAAGTTATTTATAGTAGTGGTATCTATGTACCACCATGATATTATTAAGTTTGCATTTCCACAAAAAGCGAACCTTTCCACTTGTATTACATACATTGGGCACACCTTTCCACCCAGGGTGTACATTTCCACCCAACTTAGACTTACAAATTTATGGGTATAGTCCCTCTTAAATATTGTTAGCCTGATTGTTTGACATGTACTTTTTATTACTATTTGTGATTATGATATTTTTAGGTGATGTCGATTAAGGCAATAAGTAGTTTTAAAGAAACCTTCTTCATGATGTTCTCTTTGATATCAATTTGGATGTTTTTTCCTCTTGGTTTGAGATCCCTTGTTAAAAGTTATTGATGTACCTTTTATGCCAATATTTCTCAATGCCTATTTATATGCTCATATAATATTTTTTTGTGCTGAGAACTTCCACTTTGTCTTCTCTCATGGGGTATGCTTCCTTCCGCTTAGGTGAAATACAAGGAAAATATGATGTGATGACATGTACTTATCTTAGTGGAGATGATTCTTAGGAAATATACTTGGAATGGTCTACAGATACCTATGCTTAGTGAAGTTGTTTCTTACATGTAAATCCTATGTGGGAGTGTTTACATAATCTTGTAAATTGAATATAGTTATGATATTTATTTCTGCTTCTATACATTGGTATTAATGATATCCATTTTTGAAATATTAAATTTTAGTTATTTTATCCATTGCAAAAAAAATTTACATGTTTTTAGGGATAGTTACTCTTATTAATTAAGTGATGGTTGGATCTCCCCCAGCTCCCACTCTTTACAAAATGGTATTAGAGCCATGACAATTAGATTCTTATTATTTCAATTTTATCTCCCTAAGTAGGATCATTACCTTGCACAGTGACCCTCTAAGTGATATGTTTACCCTATAATATATCTAAGATGCCTATGATATGACAAAAAGAAGATTTAGAATCATATGTAATAAAAAGAAGAATCCTTATTAGTAAAACCCTAATGTGAAAAGGATTTAGGTGCTCTAGCTCTATAATCTTGATTTGTTGTGATATATTCCTTTGGAAGTTATGATTTTATCTTAGTATAAAGTTTGGTAATAAGGATTTTAAAGTAGTTCAGTAAAGATATCCCGATTAGAAAATTGTTTCATCGTTTTATTATTGATTTTGAAATATATTTTCAGTTTTATATCACAAAGTTTTTCATCAAATTATTTTTCTTTGTAATGTTATATGTAAAAAAGAAGTATTTTGGATTTATCAAGCTTTTATTGAAATAGGACACAATGAAGAGAAGTATGAAGTGTTGGTACTTAAATCCTAGAATTATTCAGAATGAAAATCTCACACCCTAAATGTTGACTAGGAAAAATGTGTCTTGTTCTTAAGGTTTAATCAACCTACCCATTATCTCCCTTAAGTTGTATAAAGTTGTATCCAATGACTTTAAACTTGGGGTTGCTATCTTAGAAACATAAGGAACTAAAACTCCACCCTAACTAAATAAGATCATCTCAATTGATGGATGAATTATGATCATAAAACACATGGTTGACATAATTCTTTTAATGGATCTATATCTCTAATATCTACAGGAGTTGTTTCATTTGACTTTTGAGGTTAAATTTTTTTAAGGAATGGAGAGTTTTTGGTTGGTAGTGAATGAATGGTTCAAATTTGGGGACAAAATCCATTTTAAGGGATGGAGTGTTGTAACATATCAAAACTAGGATTTTGACTCTAGAAACCCTAATCCCTTGGATATGATGTTTTTGTATTTATACCCTTAGTATTGGCCAAAAAAGATACAAATAAACCATAATTCACTTATTTGAATCCTAATGAACATGAATGCACATATAATAAGTGAATCAGGTACAAAATATAGCTAAGGTTACATGAAACTATGATCATATATGGAACTAAAATCCTAATTTGTAGTTGTGTAGCCTAACCTACCCATGTTTGGTACCTCATGAGATGAATTAGCATAATTTGGATTCATAATAACCTAATATATCTTAAAACACATAAACTGGACCTAACAAACTAAATGATGCTTAAGATGTAAGTAATCCTATTTATTAAGAAATATATGATTCTTTGTTCACTAAATGCACATATAATGGCGAAATATGACTAATGGCATATATAATGTGCTTATTATATGAAGTTAAATAATAATTGGAACTTTCTTTTAGATGAATAGGGACAATGCGACATTGCACAAGCTAACTTTGATATTAATCGACTTACTGAGTAATTGACAAAAATAATCTAATTCTTTCATAATAATATAAGATAATTATGTTGATAGAAATGTGAAGTTAATAAGACTCTAACTATTGAATGTTGAGGATTATGATGTAAGGGAAACGATCTAGTGAGAAACATATCTGGTAAGAGCATGAGAGGCATTTGAATAACTCTCCACATAGATCAATTTTTTATAATCCAACCATACATATTACAAGTATACCTTAATATCTACCTTCCTATAAAATTTTATCACCATCCAATTTGTGGATCATTCACAATAACCAAATATTTTTTGACACTCTATATTGAATTTTAGGCTGATTGTTGGATGTAAAAAGTGTATATTGTACATATGGACATGTAATCAATGTTTGATTACAATAATTTTTTTTGAGAATGTAAATGAAATGATGCTTTTTCCATCTATATGGTTGGATTTTAAAAAATAGTTACTAATTTGTAGTGATTCAAATGCCTCTCATGCTCTCACCGTAGGATGTTTCTCACTGGATCGCTACCCTATGATGTAATATCATAATAAATATAAAGATATTGACTCTAAACCCTAATATCTCAAGAAATCATTAAAGGAAGTTTGAAAAGTGAAATATAATCTCAAAATTTTATTCCTTGGGTCCCAATCTGCACAGGTGCCAAGTTTGAGACAAATTGGATAATGTTAACCCCTCCAATTTAATTAGGAAAGAAAATGCTTTATTTAGTGTCCCAAAATCTAGGATTTTATCCTAATCCATGACTAGGAAGTTAGTAATCTTGTTTCCTTGGATTTGACCAAACAAGCATAACATTATGCTTTAATATATATAGTTAATACATGTAAAATGGTTAACCCAATGGTAACTCTCATATACATAAGTTTGAAAACAAATATAATACATTTAATGCCATCACATAAATCATTATAAGACAATTATGTTTCCTTTTACAACAATATTCACAAAATGGCTAAGATATATTTTAAAAAAGGCACAATGTACTTAACACTTGTAGGAATAACGATGTGAATTTCCATTTCCATTAATATGAATAATATTCTATTATTTAAATATATATTGAATTAATGTATTATATAAGTTAAACAAGTAAAATATGGAAATTCTTGCATAATAATATAAGGAAACTATTTTGAAACAAATTGAAGATATTATGACTCAATTACGCAAATGTTGATAATAAAGATATAATATTTTGATAAATATAATGGTGATGAACCAAAAATCCTAATTGTTCCACAACCCATAAAATGAAATCTCAAAAGTGAAATTAAATGGAAAAATCATGTTCCTTGGGTCCTAATTAGCTTGGGTTCCAAGTTTCACTTTATTTGAACAATAATAACTATCCTAATTTATTTAGAAAAGAAAATATGAGATAAGGACAAAAATATTAAATAAATTATTGAATGACTTTAAAAATGGAAACAAATATCATATTCATATTTTGCATGTCTTAAATCTCCTAGGGATTAAATTTCACTTTGATTGGAAGTTGTTTGAGAGCTGATTTTAATTTGGGAAAGAAAATCGTCTAAATATCCATGAATAAATTGTTAGTACTTTATTTGGTTTGATTTCCTATAGCTGCTCAACCTAGGGTATCACACACCGATGTTTCATGTTTTAAATTTTACAGAGATATTCTTGACCATTAACCTAATATCAAATGGCTCAAAACCTATCTCCTACATTGAGATTCTTCCCAACTATTTCTCATTATATCTTTTCTCTACCCAATCTTTTCTCGAGTGTTTTTCTGTGATGACCCCAATTCCAACATACTTTCCATGATGACATTTCATTGATATGCATGCATTCATATCAATAAGATGTCGAGACAGAAAATACAAGAAATTATGGTCATCATCTAAAATAAATGGAAGCCAGATCATGTTCACATCACCATATAAAATGCCACACTAGACTATCATTCAATAAAACATAAAGGGTATTAGAGTTTTCTTTTATTTTATTAAAATAAGTGTCTAACTACCAAAAGAAAGGAAAATACATAGGATAGACTACATCCTACACAAAACTAGGAAATGGAAATGTAAAATAGCTATGGAAAATAGAAAGAAGCATCTATCTACTCGAAATCATCCAATGAACTTCATTACATGCTTTCTGGTACTTTGCCTTCCATTAAGAGTTCTTTATACCTACAAAATATGACAAACATCATATCAACACTATGTGTTGTGTACTGGGTAAAAATGCATCAATTTAAGCTTGCATAACTGAAATAATTTAAGGAGGAAAAGAAAGAGTAAAGAAACCATTTATTAATGCAAAAATTGGGGAAACCAATTCTTTTAGATGTCCTTTATGATGTGATTGTGCTACTAAGTGTGTCAAAACCTATTGTACTTTTACATGCCCCTTGGTCTATAGGGTTTCCCATACCTAGGGCTATCGGATGTGCTAGAATTATTTTTAGAATAGAGATAAAATGTTTCACTCAGTAGCTACAACACATCTCTTTATTTATGTTCTCACTATTATGGAAAAAATCTTAGTGTAGATCATTTTCATCAAATTATTTTTCTTTGTAATGTTATATGTAAAAAAGAAGTATTTTGGATTTATTAAGCTTTTATTGAAATAGGACACAATGAAGAGAAGTATGAAGTGTTGGTACTTAAATCCTAGAATTATTCAGAATGAAAATCTCACACCCTAAATGTTGACTAGGAAAAATGTGTCTTGTTCTTAAGGTTTAATCAACCTACCCATTATCTCCCTTAAGTTGTATAAAGTTGTATCCAATGACTTTAAACTTGGGGTTGCTATATTAGAAACATAAGGAACTAAAACTCCACCCTAACTAAATAAGATCATCTCAATTGATGGATGAATTATGATCATAAAACACATGGTTGACATAATTCTTTTAATGGATCTATATCTCTAATATCTACAGGAGTTGTTTCATTTGACTTTTGAGGTTAAATTTTTTTAAGGAATGGAGAGTTTTTGGTTGGTAGTGAATGAATGGTTCAAATTTGGGGACAAAATCCATTTTAAGGGATGGAGTGTTGTAACATATCAAAACTAGGATCTTGACTCTAGAAACCCTAATCCCTTGGATATGATGTTTTTGTATTTATACCCTTAGTATTGGCCAAAAAAAGATACAAATAAACCATAATTCACTTATTTGAATCCTAATGAACATGAATGCACATATAATAAGTGAATCAGGTACAAAATATAGCTAAGGTTACATGAAACTATGATCATATATGGAACTAAAATCCTAATTTGTAGTTGTGTAGCCTAACCTACCCATGTTTGGTACCTCATGAGATGAATTAGCATAATTTGGATTCATAATAACCTAATATATCTTAAAACACATAAACTGGACCTAACAAACTAAATGATGCTTAAGATGTAAGTAATCCTATTTATTAAGGAATATATGCTTCTTTGTTCACTAAATGCACATATAATGGCGAAATATGACTAATGGCATATATAATGTGCTTATTATATGAAGTTAAATAATAATTGGAACTTTATTTTAGATGAATAGGGACAATGCGACATTGCACAAGCTAACTTTGATATTAATCGACTTACTGAGTAATTGACAAAAATAATCTAATTCTTTCATAATAATATAAGATAATTATGTTGATAGAAATGTGAAGTTAATAAGACTCTAACTATTGAATGTTGAGGATTATGATGTAAGGGAAACGATCTAGTGAGAAACATATCTGGTAAGAGCATGAGAGGCATTTGAATAACTCTCCACATAGATCAATTTTTTATAATCCAACCATACATATTACAAGTATACCTTAATATCTACCTTCCTATAAAATTTTATCACCATCCAATTTGTGGATCATTCACAATAACCAAATATTTTTTGACACTCTATATTAAATTTTAGGCTGATTGTTGGATGTAAAAAGTGTATATTGTACATATGGACATGTAATCAATGTTTGATTACAATAATTTTTTTTGAGAATGTAAATGAAATGATGCTTTTTCCATCTATATGGTTGGATTTTAAAAAATAGTTACTAATTTGTAGTGATTCAAATGCCTCTCATGCTCTCACCGTAGGATGTTTCTCACTGGATCGCTACCCTATGATGTAATATCATAATAAATATAAAGATATTGACTCTAAACCCTAATATCTCAAGAACTCATTAAAGGAAGTTTGAAAAGTGAAATATAATCTCAAAATTTTATTCCTTGGGTCCCAATCTGCACAGGTGCCAAGTTTGAGACAAATTGGATAATGTTAACCCCTCCAATTTAATTAGGAAAGAAAATGCTTTATTTAGTGTCCCAAAATCTAGGATTTTATCCTAATCCATGACTAGGAAGTTAGTAATCTTGTTTCCTTGGATTTGACCAAACAAGCATAACATTATGCTTTAATATATATAGTTAATACATGTAAAATGGTTAACCCAATGGTAACTCTCATATACATAAGTTTGAAAACAAATATAATACATTTAATGCCATCACATAAATCATTATAAGACAATTATGTTTCCTTTGACAACAATATTCAAAAAATGGCTAAGATATATTTTAAAAAAGGCACAATGTACTTAACACTTGTAGGAATAATGATGTGAATTTCCATTTCCATTAATATGAATAATATTCTATTATTTAAATATATATTGAATTAATGTATTATATAAGTTAAACAAGTAAAATATGGAAATTCTTGCATAATAATATAAGGAAACTATTTTGAAACAAATTGAAGATATTATGACTCAATTACGCAAATGTTGATAATAAAGATATAATATTTTGATAAATATAATGGTGATGAGCCAAAAATCCTAATTGTTCCACAACCCATAAAATGAAATCTCAAAAGTGAAATTAAATCGAAAAATCATGTTCCTTGGGTCCTAATTAGCTTGGGTTCCAAGTTTCACTTTATTTGAACAATAATAACTATCCTAATTTATTTAGAAAAGAAAATATGAGATAAGGACAAAAATATTAAATAAATTATTGAATGACTTTAAAAATGGAAACAAATATCATATTCATATTTTGCATGTCTTAAATCTCCTAGGGATTTAATATCACTTTGATTGGAAGTTGTTTGAGAGCTGATTTTAATTTGGGAAAGAAAATCGTTTAAATATCCATGAATAAATTGTAAGTACTTTATTTGGTTTGATTTCCTATAGCTGCTCAACCTAGGGTATCACACACCGATGTTTCATGTTTTAAATTTTACAGAGATATTCTTGACCATTAACCTAATATCAAATGGCTCAAAACCTATCTCCTACATTGAGATTCTTCCCAACTATTTCTCATTATATCTTTTCTCTACCTAATCTTTTCTCGAGTGTTTTTCTGTGATGACCCCAATTCCAACATACTTTCCATGATGACATTTCATTGATATGCATGCATTCATATCAATAAGATGTCGAGATAGAAAATACAAGAAATTATGGTCATCATCTAAAATAAATGGAAGCCAGATCATGTTCACATCACCATATAAAATGCCACACTAGACTATCATTCAATAAAACATAAAGGGTATTAGAGTTTTCTTTTATTTTATTAAAAGAAGTGTCTAACTACCAAAAGAAAGGAAAATACATAGGATAGACTACATCCTACACAAAACTAGGAAATGGAAATGTAAAATAGCTATGGCAAATAGAAAGAAGCATCTATCTACTCGAAATCATCCAATGAACTTCATTACATGCTTTCTGGTACTTTGCCTTCCATTAAGAGTTCTTTATACCTACAAAATATGACAAACATCATATCAACACTATGTGTTGTGTACTGGGTAAAAATGCATCATTTTAAGCTTGCATAACTGAAATAATTTAAGGAGGAAAAGAAAGAGTAAAGAAACCATTTATTAATGCAAAAATTGGGGAAACCAATTCTTTTAGATGTCCTTTATGATGTGATTGTGCTACTAAGTGTGTCAAAACCTATTGTACTTTTACATGCCCCTTGGTCTATAGGGTTTCCCATACCTAGGGCTATCGGATGTGCTAGAATTAGTTTTAGAATAGAGATAAAATGTTTCACTCAGTAGCTACAACACATCTCTTTATTTATGTTCTCACTGTTATGGAAAAAATCTTAGTGTAGATCATTTACATCTAAGAATCATACACAATTTAGGGACACAATATTTCATAATTAATTCACACAGGAAAAATAGTCATATACTTATATGTTCCACGTACCTGATCTAATCAGATCTTGATTCCAAGAGAATCTATTGAGATGATGTGAATGGATCACCCTGAAAGGAAGTTTTGAGTACGTCATTATTATGATTCCTTGAGACCCATGACTAGGATTTTAACTTAAGAAAGATCTTTATGATCATCTTATGATTATGTCTGCATTTATTTAAGATCATCTCATTATAGGGCTATATGAATAGATCTAGGTCTAGGGGTAGGTTTGGCTCATTAAAATCATTTATCATCTAGAGTGGAAATCAATATTAGGGTTTTCAAGAGGGTTTAGATCATTATTTATTACTTCTTTAAGTTGCACATGATTTATCTGAAACAAATATATATCTAGGGTTTTCAAATTGAAAATTGTTGAAATTGAATAATGAATATCATTTTCATCATTTATATATAAAAAAGGATAACTATATTAGGCTTTATGCTATCATTTTTGAAATAGGTCTCAAATCTAGGTTAGGATAGTATTTTTGTTGGGTTCCTTGCATTCTTTTTTATAAAAAGGGTATGTAATTTCATTATTATCTAATATTCCTATCATTTATTGTGATTTTTATGAGATAATTAGGTTTTATATTTATTACAAGGATAAGGTAATTTACCTACTGATGTGGAGGGCTATGATTGGTCCAAGTTAGGGTTATGGGGGTGGATATGTCCCTTGCTTTCCCTCACTGACCAATGCCCTTTTGCTGAGATGGAGCTTGACAATTGGCTCCCTTAGGCTCATTTGGATCCATGCAGACATATTCTCTCCTAGTTTCCTTCTTCCCCGTGAGAAACAAGTTGCATCAGAACTCCGTCCGAGTGGGGATGGCTCCACCTTCACTGAGGCCAATCAAAGAAGGGTGACAACATTGCATGGTGTGGCTCCCTCTAGAGCTCGAGCGCCACTGAGGAGATGTGAAGAGGTTGTTGCGGCAATTGAGGTATCAGTGATCCCACTTCCCAGTGGCCTATCTAGGTTTCAATGAGATGTTAGGACCTTCACACAACCTCTTAATGGGGTAGAATTGAAATGGGAATGTGGCTTACGTGCCTCCAGTGATCGGGTAGAGGCAAAGAAGGGTAGAGGTTGAGAGGAGGTGTAGAAGGAGGAAGGAAGTGATTGGAGGTGTTGGATAACTAAAGGGGATGTGGCGGATCTTGTGGGATGGTTATTAGGTGTATGGAGTGAGGGAGACGAAGCCCTAAATTGGGCACACCGTCAGGTGAGAGGTGCATATTTGTGGGATGTTGTCTCTCTGATCCTTTGATGAGAGAATGTGTGGGAGAGGTCATTGCTATCTTGTTAGTGGGAGGACTCACTCCTTCAATTTATGTCACTTTTCTTGGTTTAGATCGTTAGGATGAGGGCAAAGAATATGTCCACTTCAGTGGGAAAAAACCATTTGCAGTTATCAGAGGTTGAAGTTGACTTGTTAGTCATTGGATCCTCCTTAAAGTTAGTTGTTCATATCTCTCAATTGGTATGTCCAATGGTTATGAAATTTTTGGTGAAGATTTGTGATATAGACATCCAACCATGGTAGAAAATTGAGCTTAGAATTTGATAGTTCACTATTAAATATTTTTTCTAGGTTTTTAATATGCCTAAATCACTTTAGTATGCATTTAGGGTTTGCATTATCTTGAAAATTTGTGTTTCCACATGGTCAAAACACTATAGGTGGTAATTCAGGGTATTCCAGGCAATTAATTTGAGAACTTATTTATGTCATTAAATTTTCAAGAGAGAGAAAAGTATTGATGTAAAAATCACGTTATCATATTTTCCTACCTGCTCTCTCATATGTGAGTCAAGATTCCTTGGCCAACTATTCCCCTTAGTCTTACTCACTTATCCCAATTTTCAATATGGAAGCTTTACCTGCAAGAAATCCCTAATTATGTTTTCCATGTAGTCACACCCTAGTACTAGGAGACTCCTTCCCAACTTACTTATATATATTTAGAATAACCTAAGTTGTCTTTATGACTCATGGGAGTTCCATCCTACTCGAATTGCTTTGAAATCCTTCTATCTCTTGACCATCTTATCCTTTTTACCCTTCAATGTCGATGTTTTTATTTGTTTGCTTGGACCATCTCTGTTCAATTGGAAAAGCATGGACCATATTGGGGAGGAACCCATATGGCCTACATTGTCCTTTCTCATTGTGATGACGTGGTTTCCCCCTCCCTAACCCATTTTGGTCTAGCTTATCGAGGCAACCATGGAAGTCACCATGGAAGCTCCTAAGATACCAGAAAGAGGGCATCTATATTTGAGGATTCCTTTAAAAGCTTTTCCGCCCCACCTATTTTCCTCTGACTAGTAAGAATCTGAGCAATGTGGATCTCCTTCATGAGGTTCGGTATGTGCGATGCACTGTTAGTTCCTCCATGGCTTTAGGAAGTTTTACATCTCTTTGATTCCTCCTATTGTAGTGAGGATTTTCTCTGGTGGCGTGGAGAGGTCCAAAGTCCCTATGTGATGCTTTTCTTAGTAAGAAGATAGAGTACCCAACACCCGTACTTTTACATAGGCTTCATTGAGATGAATTATAAAAAGGGAAGAACCCAACCTATAAGTTTCCCAACCTTCCCCCACATCTTTTTGCATGTGTCATGCTCGCAAAGGGCATTCCAAGGATTTGTTTTTTTCTTTTGTTTTCCCTTACCCATGTTGCAGTGTGAGTGGTTCTCCCTAGATAGTTGGTGTAAACCCCTAACCTAGGTTATGGCTTAACCCTAGGAGTTTTGCTTAAGTAAGTTACCTACAAATTGATTCTAATCATTTTAAAAATAAATTAAGGATTCTTATGTAGTTTATATTCAACTTTGAGCTTGATTGCAAACTATTTGTGCATTAATTCATAGTTTGAGTGAAATGTGCAATTTACCCAAGATGAAAGGTTACATTGCAAAATGTCACATTTTGAAAATGTTCTAAGTGTTTTAGTATCTTAAGAGAGAGTATGATTCTAAGTGGTGTCTTTTGGAAAGCCTAAATCCCAAGTTATAACTTGTTTAAACAATGCTAGTACCACATGCACCAATTTTGGTACAATTTGTAATTTACCCAATATATGGGGTTGAAATGAAACATTACCACCTCTATAGTGTCCCTACTCCCTCTATGTATCTTTTAGAGGAAATAGAAAGAATTAGACGTTATGTTTGATACATATTTGAATGATGATACTCCTAGTGATGAATAGACCAAGGAAGAATTAAAGGTAAAGCTTTATATGTGTCGTATTGAGTTGTGGACTTCATATAGGATCCCTATCGGCCAAGGAGCCATAGTAGAAGTCTCCTATTGGTTTGTTGAGCCTTTTCAAAGGCCATGATGGGCAAAGAACCTCAATGAGGTGGTCCATTATGAGTTGCAAGTTCCTTGCAAAAAGAGTATCGATTTGCCTTATTGATGGGATAAAGATGAGGAAACTTTTCCAACAAGATAAAGGAGGACCAAAATATCTCCCATACATTATCCTTAAGACTCTTTATTAGCAATATATGTATGTGTGCATGCATGGCCATGTGTCAACCATGCATGGCCACGTGTCATCTAGTAGCATGAGGTGAAGACACCTCTTATACACTTCATCTCATGAACTCAAGTATATATACTTCACCTTACACCAACTTATGGAAGTTTACGAACCCCACAACCATATTCCTTGTAGATATCATGCATAACACCCTATATATCGTGCAAAGTATCTCAAGGAGAAAGGAGATCTCAAGCACCAAGCTTAAGGTAAGGCTTTGGCCATCTTCAACCTTGGTAGATGTAGGATATCGGGTTATGGATATTTCTCTCTTTCCTTCTTAACCAAAGTGCTTAAGTACGGTGATTTCTTGTCTATGGAGGAGTTGTGAACGAGCCTTGGACCTTGAATAAGTTCATATTCAACCTTAGGAATGTAAATATTTGGAGCTTGGACCTTTGAAGTTGTTCACAAGGTGGGTTATATAACTTGAACCCAATCATGTTATTATTTACCACCTAACTTGCTACACAAGATGATTTACTTTCAATTCTGAGTTTTTATTGAATACTTGATGAATCCATGAGTTCTAAGAATTTCCTAGACCTTTTATTCATAAACTAGAATAGTTAGAACGAAGGTCTAGATCTTGAAGAAGATGGTATCACTTTATAAAGTGATATCGAGTTTAAGCACACAAATAAGTTCCTCTAACCCGATATGGTTATGTACATACAACTTTAGCACAATATGTTTAAGAGTCTACATCTCCTTGCACGATATGGAGATGAAGTTTAGACCTTGAAACACGATATGGTATTAACCATATACCTTTTGCACGATAGGAAGTCAAGAGAAGACTCCATGCACGATATAGGATCAAGTGTATACTTAAAAGTCGATATGTCAAAACCCTAGTTTGGGTAACCCGATATGAGTAAGATGAGCAATTACCTCTTGCACGATATAATCATGTAATACACCCTAGTACACGATATCTTGAAGCACACATCTGGTGCATGATATGATTGATTGAGCATACACATATGGACATATAAGATATGGATTCAAATACAAGGTATAACCCGATATGGTTGAAATACCTCAATCTGATATGAAACCCTAGAAGGGGGTTAACCCCATATGGGGATAGAGGTTAGCTCATACACAATATAAGCCATGTTTTATGAACAATATGGGAGATACCTACTTACCCCTTATACATGATACAAGTCTAGAACTACACCTCTTACACGATATAGAGGTAGTAAGCACTCTAATCAACATAGAGTTGGAAACCCAAGGTGATGGGTAAACCGATATAAATGGTGAATGATACCATATGTATGATATGATTGATATCCCTTGGATGATAGTAATAGCACCCAACTTCTACCTTGTGAACAATATGAGGTCCAACTCATGCCTCATGCATGATATGGCCCATCCTACCTAATATGATGGATAACCCTAGATGATGGATTGAAATCCAATATCCCTATCCTTTGAGTAATAGATTGTGATAAGGGAATTCAATTAGACACTTAGCTTGTCATATAACTATATGATAGGGTTGATCCTTGAAGGTATATAGAGGTTATGAGCCTAAGGGTCTACCTAATATGGTAACCCGATATGTTACCCAACATGGAGACCCGATATGATGATCCTGGATGGGAAATCAAAATGGTATCTTGTTTATACCCCTTAAATAATACATGATGAGGCATAGATTCTATGTCCTATATGGTGCACACCTTATGCACAATAAGGGGGCAAGCACATAGCTTATACCCGATATGGGGTCAAGCACCTAGCTCATACCTAATATGAAGTTACCTCGAGAAGATAAGAACTAAGTGATAGTCAATTTGATATGGGCACATGATAAGATGATTAGGGGATACACCCTAAAAAATGACATGGTGATGTGATTATCCCACATGCCCGATATGGATGCACGGAATGAAGTAAAGAATGTAGCTTAAAGCATAATATAATAATATACAAAAATCTTGATACCCAATAGGGTACAGACACTTCAATCATATATGATTGATTGAGCAACTTATGTGCATGTTGTGTTAATTTCAATATAAAAGATGATGTGAATTAATAATGATGAACTAACATTCCTTAAAGAGGAGGATTGAACCAAAAGCATGATGTAATCAATGTCCTAGTGAGGATGAGAGAGAAACTCATATTTTGTGTTGATAATCATTTAATGATAAATGATGAGAATAAATAAGTATGATTTCATACTTATGATATCAATGTATGCTCCTAGATGTGTGGAGCAATGAATTAGGGTTTGAATTGATAGTATGAACTTGAAACCATATTTGGCTATAAAGAGAAACCATAACCCTAATAGTGGGAAGGTTGTACTTCTCTTGTTGAATAAGCCTTGTAAAGCATGCTAAATACGTGTACAATAAGTATAATATTTATGTGGTCTGATGACCTAAAAGATATTTGTTGCCTAGTGAGAGGTGACAAGATGTTCAATAAGCTATGTGAATAATTGTTTCCTAGTGAGAGGTGACAAGATGTTTAAATGGCCTTGTGAGCCATGTGAATAGTTGTTACCTAGTGAGAGATGACAAGACATTTCATGGGCCTAGTGAGCCATGAGAATAGTTGTTGCCTAGTGAGAGGTGACAAGATATTTAATGAACCTTGTAAGCTATGTGAAATACTTATACAACAAATATGATGAATACCTTGGTCTGAGGACCTAGAGGTAATAGTTACATGTTACAGAGGTAACAATGGTACGTGGTGATCTAAGGGTTTGAATACCCAGATCCAGTAATCATGATGATGATAATGTGAAGGGATGAGGATTCCCACTAATGCGATAAGGGACTGAGATCCCAAGTGTTATGTATCTAAATGTGTTCTAAAGATTAGAAAATCACTTGATAGATGTGTTACACCTTTCTTTATAGAATTTGTTGTGATTACTGCTTATAACTTGTTTGATGCGAAAAGAATGTTGTAATGCACTTAATATATCATTAGAAACTATAAGATGTTGCCCTGACCATAGATCCATCAGCATCAGGACTTGCTGAATGGTGAAACCGATTTTTTCCATGACATAACCCAGAGTGAATATTTTTGAATATGTGGGGGCGTAAGCTTGGACGGCTAGATGTGAGCCGATCCCCTTACGAACTCAAAATAAATGGGAATTTGGCTATATTCCATATCTTGGCTCGAGTGCGACTACGGTTGTAGACTCTATGTTGAGCACGGTGAACTAGCCTATGGCTTAGAGTATGGCTATATGCGATGTATCAGTAATTTCATAATTGGGGACAGTTGTTAGTAGATGTTCCCCTAAGCGAGTACATGTTGACGCAGTAGATCTTAGCAAAGATGCCTTGTACCCAGGCACACTCTTTTTGCAGATTGACATGAGATGTCACTTCTAGTAGTCTTGTACTGACTGAGACAGGTGAGGTCTTGGCAGCTGTCTCTTCCATTGACCTTGTATGGTACCGACTTGTGAGAAGTTTGTGGTCGGTTGGAGATGAACGGGGTATACTTCATCTCCTCAGGGCATAAGTGTGATTGTAAAATATGGTCAGTCGTGTAGCATATTTGCTTAAGGATCGAATATGGAAAACATTGTTTGATGCACAATTCAGTTATACATCTTAGTTGATAGATGTTATTTATGTTTCTTTACATTCCTTGTAAAGTATATAGATGGCCTATTATTCCACCATGGATATATGCATCACTTTTCTTAAGTAAAGAGAATACTCTGCTCTGTTCATACAATGATTAATCCTACATGTTAATATAAAAGAACCTCTGCTTAGTTTTATAAGTGCTTATCTAGTGATAATAATATGGTCGGCAGAGAGTTATATCTCTCGATGGGATTGTCTCACCCCGTGGGATCCACAATTTTTAGGTGGATGTGCATGAGGCAGTAGAGACATTTCTGTAGAGGAGGAACAATAGCTGGGGCAGTAGTAACAACTTAGGTTGAGTTTACTATATGTCGTGTCTTGTAGATAGAAGTCCTATGTGTCATCTCTGTACTCTCAGGTCCTTAGAGTTTGTTCGTAATGGTTTCATGAACGATATGAGATTTTGGCTTGTAAGCCTCGAGATTTTATGTTGCTCCAGTATGTGTTTTGATAGATCAACTGTTATATGTTGTCCTCAAGATGAAATGAAACAATGTTGTACAATGTAAATCATGATATGTATGAGTTTGGATCTTTCAGTAAAAGTTTTCTAGTAGAGGATCTCCTTGCAATATGGTTTTAAATTTTAGTGAATTTTGTTAATCCACTGTTTATGATTATTTTGCATAATTAGTAATGATTTGGCTGTCGGTTTGATGGAGGTCGTTACAAGTTGGTCTTGGTTGGACCAGTCCATTGCGAACCCACCACCAACTGGGCAAAAAGATTGTGCATGTGTGGATCTTTTGTGGATTTTGATTGTCTAGATCTTGTTAGATACACTATCATAGGTCAGAAACATAGAACAAAGTATGATTTAGAATTGTGTGATTTTTCTCCATCCAATGGTACCCATTTTGTCACCTAATTCTAATCTAATAAATATATGATTTTCTATAGATTTATCTAAATGGTTAGGTTTTCCAAAATTTATAATTAATAATTTTTAAGCCAGAAAAATAAAGTAAAATATTCTATGAACTCAATAAAATAAAATCTACACAATGGTGTGGTTTTGATAGCCTAATTTCTTAATTATAAAAGGCGATCTTTTGGGTTTATGAAATTAATGACCTAACCCTATCTCATATATGTCATTAATAGGTTGCTTGTGGACTGAGATTTAATTAGGGTTTTGATGTTGGACACGTGTAGACTTCATGCAAAGTATACATTCCAAATTATTCTTATTGATCAATAAACCTATTTCCCCCCTCTCTCTTGGGTGTATGGATAAATTTATCTACACCACTTCTCTCTCTTCTGATTATTGATTTCATGTGTGACTCTATGTTGATTCTGATCATGTGATCGACTTATTTCGTTGGATATTCCTATTGAACTTATAATTATATCTTCTTCTCTTTATTCCATTTGGAAACACAAATTTGAATATTAATACCCTAACCTTCTTATGGTGGATTTTATTATTGTATGTTGCATTTACCTATGGAGTTATTGAATACTTGTTGTTGGGTCCTCTGACCCTACTTGAAAATAGTTGGATGTTCTCATCCCATATTTGTGCTTGACTGTACGTTATCTTGTCTGCCCTATTTGCATTGGTGATTGACGTCATTACTAGAAGTAGTGACACCATATAAGCACTAGGTTTTATTCACCTACCATGTTTGGTATTCAGACACTAGGTTCTATTCACCTTCTAGGGACTGAGTTTTATTCCCCTACCACTTATGATATTAGGCATTGGGTTTTATTCCTTTTCCAGGAATTGGGTTTCATTCCCCTACAAAATATTACATTTGTTTTCCCCTGAGGTTTTAGTTCCCTCTCTTTGGTATGGAATACATATGGGTTCTGTGACAACCTAGATTTCTACTCCCTCTATTGTACTCTTTCTCTCTATTCAAGACACCCATCTCACTCAATATGATTTCAATTGCAATAATTGAGTGTGTTGATCACCAAATTTGATCACCTCAATGACTATTTTCATATGATGTAGCTCTAATTTGAGAAATTGAAATAAGCATCATGCTATATAATATCACCATATTGTAAGGTAAACTTAAACTTTTATACATGATCTTCATGCTCTACGATGTAGGTCGTGATGTAGAGGATTCAATTGTTAATACAACAGTGTAAAAATCACCCTAATCAGACATTCATAGCCCAAGTTATGACTTTTCAAAAATGGATAGAATTTCACTTGAGTTATTTGATCTAACTTGAAGTTTACCCTTAATGAGCGCAATACAAAATTGAGGCCCAATCTCTTGTCGTCTCCCACCTTCCACTTTGGGGAAAAATTGAAGGGTAGGAAAGCTATTCTTCTACCTCCATCTGAATCTGGCAATGGATGAAGGGAGGGACAGGAACCCTAAACCTTGGGTCCTTTTATAACCCTCTTTCAACCCTTATTTGTTTTACTTCTTAGATCCTCATTTATACCTCCATCTAGGTCTGGTCACCAACTCCCTCTCTCTCCTTCTTCTTCTTTACTTGACAACAACTTGACAGTTTCCCCTCTCTCACTTTAGGTGTTGCTTTGGGCATCATTGGCGGAGGCCAACGTCACTGTCACCCTTGTCGTGGTGGAAAGAGTAGATGCGGCCACCTCTAATGCTCTCCTTTCCCTACTTCTGCCTCCCCGCCTCTCTCTCTCTCATTCATGATGCTTTTGTCCCAAACCACCTTGGAGAGGTTTTGATGGTAAGAGACGACTCCTTGATGCACCATAGTCGTAGTCGATACTCACAAGGCCCATACCTTTCCCTAACATGCTCCCCGACCTGCTTCACCTTTGCCTTACATGGGTGCAGCCACCATTGTTAAAGTTGGGGTGTCGTCCCCTTGGTCTCCCCTACTCCTACGAGGGGAAATAGAGGACACACGAGACTAGGGAGAGGGACGAGCTGGTAGCCTCTGACTGCCCTTGGGTGAGAGGCCCAACAACCAACTCAGCCTAAGACTAAAAGCCTAGACCAGGCATGGGGGAGAGAAATTGGAAGAAACCTCTTGATCTCAGTCAAACGACCCAAATTCATCAAATGATATACATGTAACAACCTCCCCCTCTCACTATAGTTTTCCATTCAGATGTTGTAAAATGCATAAGTCATAGCTCCCTTGGCCAAATTTAATGAACCAATATAACAATTTCATCAGCTCGATGAGACCTTCATTGTGAGATTGGTTCCAAACTCTAATTCCACTTCTGGTTCCCTTATTTCCTAAAAGATGTGAACTTTAGTATATTGAATACATTTAATGTATTACTGTGATCAAGGTTGGAAAATAAATGACCATTCACAATCCTAATAATGAAATCAATAACTATCAATATATATTTGGATTTAATGGGAAACCTAATCATCCCTATTTCTCATACATGTATGTAATTGTACATATGTGCCTAGTTTGGGACTTGGATGATGTACCTTTTGCCTAATTGCTATCATTTGCATCTAATATAGCATGTAGCCTCAACCTAACTTGAAAATTAGTATCCTTATGCTACCATATGGTACATACATCCATCTTTTCCCTTATCTTGCTAGGTTGAGCCATAAGGACCTAAATGCATACATGTGTCCCTTATATGTGAATGGTTGATTATGCATTGAAGAAAATGATTTTTGGCTAAATTTTGTATGAAATGCCTCCTTACTCTTGAAATGAGTAACCTTATAGCTTTAAGAGGTTTTAATGATTATGATTTTCCTCTTTTATGTTATGATGATCACATGTAACCTAATACCCCCTTTGAACACTTATGTGTCATATGTGACTTGAATTGTGCTACTACACTCTAATTTTTAATGAGGAACTTTATATCTTATACTCCCCTTCCCAATCATAGTTGGTCTACTTGTGATCACTTGGATGTGGATGTCCCATATAATCCATAAGTTGTTCCTTTATGGTATATGTGAACTATGTTGATGCTTGCATGTATGTAAGAATGTTGATACCCAAGGTTGGGAATATGATGCCTAAACCCTAGAGAACATCCACCTATATTAGAATGGGTTTCTTATGCCCTTATGTTTCTGATCCAAATCACCTTTATGATTGGTTGTCATGTCTTGATAATCATGATCTCATTTGCCCCATTATGAGTATTTTGACCTAGTTATCTCCATAAGTGACTCAAATCTTAGAATAATTGTATGAAATAGATGGAACCTCAGAATGACTTGAAACTTGGATCCCACCTTTATAATGGTCTCCAAAATAGTAAAATACACTCAAATATATTAATAAGAAACGTCAAACCTAATTTGGCCAAAACCCTAAAATGAAGCTATTAGGGTTAATGATTAAAACTAATGCATGTATATAATTTGTGCTTAATCAAGTGTTGCTTGAGATCTAGACAGTCAATGATAGGTTGTGAATCTCTATCAGATATAGGCTTTAACAATTATATGACTATGACTTTCTTTCTTGATTGTGATACATATGTATGCATGTTTACTTGCACAAATATTTCCATGTAGTATTCTTGTATTGTACTCGATGTTTGTCTCATGCCGCTATTTTATAACTTGCAAACATAATATAAAAACTCCATTATACAAACCTTGAGAACATGCCTATATTCTCAGGGTAAGGACACGGGGTTGGGTGTCCTACTTGATTTGTCATGATAGGGAGGACCATGTCAATAAAAGGGTTAGCTAATCTTGAGCACCCTTACATACTCTTCCAATGGGAAGCTAATCAAAGGCCTTATGATATATGATGTTGTTGGTATAATTGGAGTAAAATGACATAAAATATGGTATCTCACTTTGCTAATTATTTAACTTGTTTATTCTTGTTCGTTTACTTATACAAATCTTCTCAAATTATGCAAAGCTTATGTATATGTATCTTTTAGCCTTGTACTCAGAACCTCATGTGCTTGAACTGCCTTGTTTCACCTATTTTATAGGTTCAAAGATGGAGAAGTTTATGGGCTTGGTGAACTATGTCAGGTGTACTTGTTTTAAGATCCATAGTATAAATAAGAAAACTCATAAAAATGTACTCTTGAATGTGTATATGGAATGTTATAATAAAATATTGTTGCTTAATTTATCTTGTTGAACGTTAAGTTTATGATTGGTGCATTTCTCTTGTTATATGTTCATGTATGCTAAGCTTTACGCTTCTTCATTAACACTTTGATAATACCATTATAGGGATGAACTCCTAGGTCCTATAGCCATTGACTTTATAGTCATTTGGAGTTAGGATTTGGGTAACAAATGATTTTGTGACAGGCTCCTACCTCACTTTTTAGTATATACTAGTTTGATTAATATTCACCATGCAACAATTTATGATTTGTTATATTATCATTGTGACATTGTTTTAAGGAAATACATTTCTTTTGTTATCATCTCATTTGTTCCGTCTTGTATGCTGATAATTTCTACTTTATATTCTCTTCTAGGGCATGTTCCATCCCCAGGTGTAGGACATGGAGGGCATGGCATGCAGACATGGACCTAGCTTATGGAGATGAATTTTAATGGGAGATAGAATTGAGATAGCTAGATATCCCTCTACTTAGATATTGATGATGTTGTACTTTCATGTAAGCCCCTTAATGGTATAATATTTTTTAATATTGCACAAATTGAATACAATCATGAACTATTATTACACTGTCATACTTTGGTCTTTTTTATATCATCATTTGAGAATTGAAAAATTTACACCTATTTCAGCATGCTTGTTAGTATGTTTGGAATAGATGGATTCATTCCTTAAATTAAGTAGGGAGTGGATCCCCTCTTGGTCTCACTCACAAGATGGTATCAGAGCCCATAGTAGTTGGGTTCTAACTATTTAAATTTTGACTCTCCAAATAGAACCCTTACCATGCATATCACCCTCTAGGTGAAACGCTTTCCCTAGATTTAACCTATGTTATTCATGTGATGATGAAACACAAATTCAAATCATATGTGGTACACATTAGATTAATGACTAATAAACCCTAATGTGGTGAGGTCTGAGGTGATCTTATCATATCAAATAGGTTAATGGTGACATATCTCTTTGGATGTTAAGATTTATCTATGGATTGGTTTTTGGACTGAGAAAGAGGAAGGAGTTGATAAGGAAATTATATATGGATAAATTGTGACTTGGTTTTCACATTGATTTTCGGCCCTTTCTTTAATTTTATATCACAATGTTTTTCCATTTTGCCATAAAATTACTTTTCTTTATACTACTATATGTACAAAAAAGGTTTTCTGGATTTTCTCGATGTTTTCATGAACTAACTCACAATGAAGAGATATATGGAGTTGGTAGAGAAACCATAGAGCAAGTTATGGTAGAAATCTTAAACCCTAAGTTATGTGGCTTATACTAAAAGGTTTGTTTGACCTACTCTTTTGTACCCTATGCCTTTTTGGTTGCTCTTGTGAACCTTAGGGTTGTTAGGTTAGTAACACAAGGACCTAAAATTCAACCCTAGGTGGATATGACTTGTTAGTTGGATATATGACATATGAACAATATAAACACCTAAAATAATCATAACTAAAAGATGCATAAGGAACCTTAATTCGTTGATGTTGTTTAGCTTCGTTTATTAGGCTAAACTTTTTACGTAGTGGAGAGTATTGGTGGATAATATATGGATGATGCATTTTGAGTATGAAATCCTTTGATGGGGTGGAATGTTGTAACGTCCCAAAATCTGTGATTTTATCATAGTCCATGATTAGGAGGTTAGTAATCTTGTTTCTTTAGATTCGATGAAACAAGGATAAAGTTATTCTTTAATATATATATTTAATACATGTAAAATGGTTAACCCAATGGTAACTCTAATATATAAGTTTGAAAACAAATACAACACATTCAATGACATCACATTACAAGATATAAGTCAAATATGTTTCCTTTGATAACCAATATTCACATAATGGCTAAGATATATTTAATAAAGTAACAATGTACTTAACACATGCATAGGAATAACAATGTGAATTTCCATGTCCATAAATATGAATCACGTTTCATTATTTAAATAAATATTGAATCAATGGACTGAATAAGTTAAACAAGTAAATTATGGAAATTTGTGCATAACAGTATATGGAAACCGTTTTGAAATGAATTGAAGATAGTAGGACTCAACTAAGAAAATGTTGATAATAAAGATATAATATTTTGACAAAATGATGGTTATGAGAAAAAAATTCTAATGGTTCCATAACTCATAAAAGGAAATCTAAAAAGTGAAATATAATGGGAAAATCATGTTCCTTGGGTCCTGTTAGCCCGGGTGCCAAGGTTCACTTTATTTGAACAATAATAACTATCAGAATTTATTTTAGAAAAGAAAATATGAGATATGGGAAAAATATTAGATAAATTATGAGTGACTTCAAATGAGGGAAAAATTAAATGTAGATTTTGCATGTCTTAGTTATCCTAGAAATCTAATTTCACTTTATCTAGAACTTGTTTGAGCCATCCATTTAATTTTGGGAAGAAAAGTGTGTCTAAATATCCATAAATAAATTCATATTTGCATTATTTGTTCCATTTCCTATAGTTTCTTAGCCTAGGGTGCCACACACTATTGTGTCACATTTTGAGTTTGATGGAGTTATACCTGACCATTGATCTTAGATCAAATAGCTCAAAACTTGTCTCCTACCTTGATATTCTTCCTGAACTATTTCTCGTTGTTCCTTTTCTCACCCAGATATTTTCTCAGGCATTTTCCCTCCCTTCTCTCTCATACATGATTCAAGATTCCTTCACCAATGGTTTACCCAAGTCTTTTCGTACCCGTCCATCCCAGTTTTTGATATGGAAGTGTTACCTTCAAGAATCCCCTAATTATGTTTTCCCTACAGTTACACCCTAGCACCAGGCAACTCCTTCCCAACCTACTTATATATATTCAGAATAACCCATATTGTCTCCATTACTCTTGGAATTTCCATCCTACATGAATTACTTTGAAACCCTTCTATCTCCTGACCATCTTAAACTTTTTCCCCTTCAATGCAGGTGTTTTTATTTGTTCCCTTAGATTGTCTCTGATCAATTGGAAGAGTAGGGACCATCTTGGGGAGGAGCCCATATGACCTACATTGTCCTCTCCCATTGTGATGGTGTGGTTTCCCCCTCCCTATCCTAATTTGGTCTAGCTTGTCAGGGCAACCATGGTAGTTACCATGGAAGCTTATCAGACACCAAAAAGAGGACATTTGTATTTGAGGATTCCTCTAAAAGATTTTCCTCCCCACCTATTTGCCTTTGAATAACACAAATTTGAGAAATCCTAATCTCCTTCATGAGGTTCAGTATGTGCAATGCACTTTTGGTTCCACCATGTCTTCAAGAAGTTTTAGGTCTCTTTCATCCCACCTGTTCTGGGAAGGCTTTTCTCTGGTGGCATGGAGAGGTCCAGACTCCTTGTGTGCTTCTTTTCTTGGTAGGAGGATCGAGTACCCAATACCTACACTTTCAAACATGCTTCATTAAGATGAAGCATGGAAAGGAAAGAACCCAGATGTAAGTTTCCCATCCTGACCTCACATCTTTTCGCATGTGTCACACCCACAAAGGGAATTATAAAAATTCATTCTTTTCTTTTGTTTTCCCTTGCTCATGTTGCAATGTGAGCGCATCTCTCCATATGGATGGTCTGGGTTGGATCATATCATTGTGACCCCATTGTCAATTGGGCAAAGTGGTTGTGCATGTGTGGATCTTTAGGGGATTCCGATTGGCTGGATCTTACTTAATTCACTATAAATCAATGATAAGTAAAAAATAGAATAAAATATGATTTGAATTGTGAAATTTTTCTCCATCCAATGGCACAGTTTAATCATCTAACATCAATCTAATAAATATATGATTTTTGCATATATATATATATAATTGGTTAGGATTTTCTAAAATTTATAACTAATAATCATTAAGTCATAAATATAAAGTAAAATACTCTATGAACTTAGAAAAATATAATCTACACAACAGTGTTGTTCGGTAACCTAATTCATTAATTATAAAAAGATGACTTTTAGGATTTATGAAATTAATGTAAACCTAATCTTGATCTCATATATGCCTTTAATAAGTTGCTTGTGGACTGAGATGGAATTAGGGTATTGACCTTATACACATGTAGACTTCATGTAAGGTGTGTTGCATTTCATATTATTATTATTGAATAATAAACCTATTTTCTTTCTCTCTCTGTCCTATGGAAAAATTAGCCTGCACAATTTCTCTCTCTTTTGAGTTTTGATTTCACATGAACGATTCTATGTTGATTCTGATCTTGTGATCATCTTATTTTGTTGGATATTCTTATTGGACTCATATTGATATCTTGTTCACTTTATTCCATCTGGAAACCCTAATTTGAGTATTAATATCCTAACTTTCTTATGGTGGATTATTATCTTATGATGTGTTTACTTGTGGAAATTATTGAATACTTGTTATTGGGTCCTTTGATCCTACAATTAAAAATTGTTGGGTGTTCTCATCTCATATTTGTGCTTGACTATACTTTAGCTTTCCTGCCCTATTTGCATTGGTGATTGACTAGTCATAACTATAAGTAGTGACACCATATATGCACTAGGTTTTCTTCCCCTGACATGTTTGATATTCAAGCATTGGGTTCTATTCCCCTTCCAGTCTTTGGGTTTTATTCCCCTACCACTTATGATATTAGGCACTAGGTTTCATTCCTATTCCATGAACTAGGTTTTATTCCCCTAAAAAATATTATATATGTTTGGCACTGAGGTTTTAATCCTCCCACCCTTTGATATGGAACACATATGTGTTCCTATCCTACTTTTTAGTATATGCTAGTTTGATTAATATCCACCCAACAACTTTTTATTATTTGTTATATTAATATTATGACATTGTTTTATGGCAAGAAATCTCTTTTGTTTATCATCTCATTGGTAATTCATATTCTCTTTACATCCACTTTGATAGTAGTTTCCTATTCTGTGGGAATCCTGGTATATATTTGATGTCCATTTTCCCTTATATTTTTCAATCCCATATTAATATCCTCATACCATCTTGCATGTTGATAATTTACATATTATCTTATCTTCTAGGGTACTCTTCCAACCCTAGATGTAGGACATGAAGGATAGGCCATGCAGACATTGACCTAGCTTATGAAGATGACTCTTAATGTGAGATAGAGTTTAGATAGCTAGATATCCCTCTGCTTAGATCTTGATCATCTTGTACGTTCATGTAAGGCTCTTAATGGGAGAGTGTTTGGTACTATTGCACAAATTTAATATAGTCAAAGAAATAATTATGTTGCTATACTTTGATCTTTTTTATATCATCATTTGAGAATTGAAAATTTTACACCTTTTTGAGTATGCTTGTTAGTATGTTTGGAATACATGGATTCATTCCTCAAATTAAGTAGGGAGTGGATCCCTTCTTAGGTTCCACTCCTTACACTTTAATAATGACCTAATTGATGAATAGTTGTATTATTACATCAATTCCTAAAAAGTCCCTTTTATTTCTTTTTGTCACACTAGTTTCCTACTTTGCTAATCTTGAATTGTTTCCTCCATCGTCAGATCTTAATCGTGCAGCCGCTAGACCTCCTTCAACCTCTATCAATTTTGCAAGTCCACTATTTTCCATTGTTTTTAGTGTTTCCTTTTCTTGGTGATTTTCTCCCTCCTTTCTTGATATTTTCTTGAGTTTTGTTCACCATTAATTTCCTTTCTCCTTTCTGCATCATTAAAAATTGCATTTGTTAGGGTTTTGTAGTTTCTCCTATTTTATTGTGCTTGAGTCCCTTCCTTCCCCTAGCTCACATCTACTTCTCTCTCCTTTTCTTCTCCTCTTCCCTATAAAGCCTACTCCCACATTTTGCATGACTCCCAACTGTTTTCTCAACCCTCCTTTAGTTCTTTCAACCCCAATCATCTCTGCCTACCATCTACAAACCCCCTTTGTCTCAGTGTAGTCCTAGAGTTGTGTACGATGATTTTATCCATCATGGAGCCCAAGGAAGATGTTGGAAGTGTATTTGTGATATTTTGAAGCAAGTCAATGATTTGGTCCCTAGTCATTCAAGGTATTCTGGTTTTCCCCCTTTTGATATGTTTTTTGGTCTGTACTCTACTCCCTGTGCAATTTTGTGTTCTCACCTTCTTTTCCTAATAGATTTGTGTGTTTTCCTATGCTCAACGATAGTGAACCATCTTGCAGTCTTTGTTCCAATCATACTTGTCTCTTGTGTTCTCACCTAAAAGCTCTACCTTTTCCTTTAATGGAGATAAAATTTTGGGAGGTTCTTGCTGATTTTACACTCAACTTTTGGCTCATTGATCTCTATTTGAAATCACAAATCTATTATGATGATTTTTTGACAGTGCAATACATTCATTTGGAGTTCACATTAGAAGATTGATCTCCCTAGATGCCTACTTGAGTAGTTCTAGATTTGATAAATTGCAGACAAGAAAGAATCAAGGACTTGCAATAACTAATTTGCCCTTGTCATCTTGGTTCATTGTCATTCTAGAATACACAAAATTGTATTTTGACCATATATTTTGCTTGATATCTTTCATTTTTTTGATCGATGTGGATATATCGATACACCTTGTCACTCTACATGATTATAAATCATATGTGTGGATATATTAGTAATTGGACAAATGGATTTTGTTTGATAAATGAGTTATGTGATTTATCTTAGATAATTCATGTTAAATTATTTATAGGTCAAAGATAAAAGAAAATATGTTTTGGAATCTTGAGAGTTTTCTCTATTAGTTAATATAAGTAATATGGCCTCATTCTAATATATGAAATATGTGATTTATCAATGTTTTCATGATTGGCTAAAGATTGTAATTTTTTTTATATCATAAGTAAAAAAATAAAGTAAAATAAGTGGTGAAATCAGTAAAATATAATCTACAATATGGTATCCTAATTCAGAAAGGTAATTTTTAGGATTTGTATGATTAGTTTGAACTTAATCCTAATTTCATATATGTGTTCAATAGGTGGCTTTGACTTTGATGTGGAACGAGATTTTGACTTTGGACATGTCTAGACTTGATATGAGGTATGTTTCATTCTTGTATGCATATTAAGAAATTGATCTATGATTCTCTCTCTTGGTCTTTTTGGAAGTTTAAACCCTAATCTTCTTAATGAAGATATTTACTTATACTAAATTTATTTGAAAAGATCCATTTTGTAACTAGATTTTGTTTCATTATGGAATTTATTGGATCTTACTTTATGGGTCTTCTGACCCTACTTGATACTCAATGTAAGTTCTCATCCCTCATATATTGAATTAAATTCCCACACTTGATAATGAAGAGGTGATAATTTCTACAACTGAATTATTAGAGTAAATGTGTATATTATCATGCTTGGAGAAAATGTGTACATGTTCCTACTCAACCCATATAGTGGTATATGTGTAATTTCCTACCAACATGTTTATGTTGTTCTAGTATTGTCACATGTAAAACACATGGATTCCTTGCTCATATTTCTCATCTTCTTATTTGAAGCCTGACTAAATTTATTTCCTAACTCTACATTTGTTCATATATTGTAGACAAAAATTATTTAGAGTAATGGTACCTCAGTAGAACCAAAATATTATTGGGCACACATTTCCACCCCGAGTGCACCTTTACACTCATACCATATATATTGGGAATGCCTTTCCTCCTAGCGTGTGCCTTTCTGCCCAAGTTAGACTTGAGAATTCATGGGTCTTGGTCCTATTTAATGTTAGTATGCTTGTTTGGCATGCACTATTTATTACTGTTTATTATTTTGATATTTTGTTGTGATATTGAATGAGGCTAGCAACTTTTTTACTAAATATCATCTCTCTCTTTGATATCCATAAGGATGTGTTTTCCTCTTGGTTTGAAAAGCCTTGATTAAAGTTATTTATGTACCTTTTATCCTAATATTGGTCAATGTCTATTTATATGCTCATACCAGCATTTTGTGTCGACATCTTCCACTTTGTCTTCTCTTGTGGGGTATGCTTCCAACCCCTTAGGCAAAATGTTGACTGAAATTGATGAAACCCTTGTTTTCACAATGACTAACCATTCCACTCATTTGTGTCCAATGCTTCTACTTAAGTGATTTCAAATTAGATAAGACACACTCCAAATGCATAAACTTGCACATCCAAAATTTGAGAAATCAAGTCATACATGCATAAAGATCAAGATTGAATAATAGATCATTTTCTTCATAGATCTTTTATGTAAATATTGTAGTAATTGTATGACTTGTAGTTAAGATTAAAAATTGAGATCACTTAATTCAAATATTTAAGAACTTTTAGGACATTTGTTAAAGATCATTACAGGCTACCTTGTTAGCCGAGTTTGTCATGGTGACAACTCAGTTGACAACCTATTTGGCTCTTGGAAATGCCCAGGGTCAACTGAGTTTGTCTTGAAGACAACTCGACTGACACACTACACTTTATCTTGTCTTATAGTTTTGTTAGTCGAGTTTCCTAAAAGACAACTCAACCAATAACATTATATGAAAAAGTGCAAAAAAGTGTTTCTAGACGTTGAAGTGTTTCAAAATCCGAAAATAGATCTATTAGAACACCCAAAATTTCTAGAGTTTGATCCTAAGTGTCTGTACTGGATAACAAGCAACCTAAACTATAAATAGGACCCCTTAGGATTCATACTGATGGTTATCCAAGCGCTATGAAGGTCCCTATACTATAGTTGAGAGAGATCTACCTCCAAGCCACTCTCATGAGCTTAATCATGTGCTACATTCATTAGTGTGAGTAAGAGACTTGTAAGAGAGCTAGTCCTACATGTACATCTTGTGAATCTCTCACTTCCACTACCTCCCAATCTCTCTTTCTATCATGAAGATGAATATTCTCTCTCTTGGCTAAGAGAGGTGAATAAGAAGGGAAGGAGTCCCTTGGCGAAAAGCTTTTCCTTAGTGAAGGTGAAGTCAAAGGTGGAAGATCCAAGTTTGGAGTAGGTAAAACCTTGAGCGTAGAAGACTTGTTGCAAGAGTGACTAAGTACTTGGATAAGGCCAAAGACTCATTGCAAGAGTAAGTAATTCCTTGGTAAGGTATAAGACTCTTGATCATAGATAGGTAAGTCCTTTGTAAGGTTATTGGCTCCCTTATCCTTAAAGTAAATGCTAGGTACCCTCGACCAAGAGCATGGATGACTTATGTTGTAACTCAAGTGAGACATGGTTGAAAATCCTATAAGTTGACCTCTCTAGGTAGTGGATGTACATCTCCTAGTTTGGAGTTTGGAACCACTATAAATAACTTGTGTTATCATGTGCTTGTTCATAATTTCTATACATGTTTAGTTGCACCCAATGTTCATACTTGTAATATCATCTTGGAAATATCTTGAAGGCCTAATGAATTTTTAAGTGGTTTTATCTATATTCACCACCCCCCTCTAGTGACCAATATGTATCCAACATAAAAGACATGGAAGATGGGATCTATCTTAGGGGAGCCGACTATTAGGGGATAGACTAGAAATAGTTTGGAGATCCCTATGATTAGTGAAAAAGTTACTTCTTTCATGTAAACCCCAAGTGGGATATTTTTATATGTAATAGTGTAAAGTGAATATATTCATGATATTTATTTCCATTGCTATCCTTTTTCTTTAAAATATCTTTTTGAAAGATTAAATATTGGTTATTTACCAATTGTAAAAAAATTGTACGTGTTTGTTATGGATGTGACTTTTATTTGATAAATTGAGGATTGGATCCCCTCTTAGGTCCCATTCCTTACAAGATGGTATCAGAGCCATGGCAGTAAAATTCAAACTTTTCAATTTTATCTCCCTATGTAGGATTGTTACCTTGCATAGTCACCCTCAAAGTGATATGTTTATCCTATAATATACCTAAGATGTGTATGATATTACGGAAGGAAGATTTAGAATCATATGAAATACAACATAAGTATCTTCATTTATAAAACCCTAGTAGGATGGGGATTCATGTGCTCATACCCTATAATCTTGATTAGTTGTGATATATCTCTTTGGAAGTTAAGATTTTGTCTTAATATGAATTTGGTAATGAGGATGTTAAAGTAGAAAGGTAAGGAGATCTTGATTAGAAAATTGTGACTTGGTTATCACATTGACTTTGAGATATATCTTTAATTTTATATCGCAAAGCTTTGCATCAAATTAATTTTCTTTGTAAGTTTTATTTACAAAACAAATTATGGATTTGTAAAGCTTTTCCTGAACCTAGGTCACAATGAAAAGATGTATGAAGTTATTATAGTGAAATCCTAGAATAATTAGAATAAAAATCTCAAACCCTAGTTCAGAGAATGGAGTGTTGATTAGGAAAGTGTGGCTCATGCTAAAGGTTTAGTCGACCTACCCTTTCATCACCCTTAAGTTGTATGAAGTTGTACCCAATTACTTTTTGGATCATCATGTAAACCTCATGGTTTCTAGGTTAGAAACACAAGGAACTAGAACTCAACTCTATCTGAATAAGATCATCTAGTTTGATGCATGACGTATGAATATCATAAATGCATATAGTTTACATAATTTTTAATGGGACTATATCTCTAATATCTATAAGAGTTGTTTAGTTTGGCAACCAAAATAGAGTTGTTTAATTTGACCTTTTAGGTTAAAAATTTTAAGGGGTGGAGAGGTTTTGGTTGGTAGTGTATGGATAGTTTGAATTTGGGGACAAAATCCTCTTTAAGTAGTGGAGTGTTGTAATATAGTGAAACCTAGTATCTTGACTCCAGAAACACTAATCCCTTTGATACGATTTTCCTATGTGTAGAGAATTATTTTTGGCCAAACAAGGATACACATAAACCCTAATACATTTGTTGGAACCTTATGAACATTAATGCACATATATTGATTAACTCAGGTATAAACCCTAGCTATGGTTACATGAAAAATTAATCATATATGGAACCTAAACCCTAATCCTTAGTTGTCAAACCTAACATACCTATGTTTGGTAGGTCATAAAATGCATTAGCATCATTACATATTGTAATAGCCTAAGATATATTAATCACACATAAAATAGGCCTAATAAACTAAGTGATGCTTAATATGTAAGTAGTCCCTTTTATTAAGGATATATACTTCTTGTTCACTGAATGCACACATAATGACTAAATATGACTAATGAGGGATATAATATTCTTATCATATGAAATTATATAATAATTGGAGATTTCATGTAGATGAATAAGGATAATGTGCCATCATATAAGTTAATGATGATATTAATGGACTTAATGGGTATGAGTAGAAAAACATAATCTGTGCATAATAATATAAGATAACTATGCTGATAGAAATGTGAAGTTAATAGGACCCTAGTTAATGAGTGTTGTGGATCGTGATGTACTATTATAATAGATATAAAGATAATGATCCTAGACAATAATCATATTAGAAGTCATAAAAGAAGATTCAAAGTGAAATCTAATCTCAAAATCTTATTCCTTGGGTCCCAATTTTCCTAAGTGCCATGTTTGAGATAAATTGGATAATGCAAACACCTTCAGTTTAATTAAGAAAAAAAAGGCTCTACATTTGACCTAATTTGATGAATATTTGTATTAAAACATCAATTCCCTAAAGAGCATTTATTTCCTTTATGTGATGCTAGTTTCCTAGTTTGCTAATTCTAGATTTTCCCTACACCTTAAAATCTTAATTATGTGGACGCTAGACCTCCATCAACCTTCATCTATTTTGAGAAGTCAACTAATTTCCATAGTTTTATTTTCTCTCTCATTTCTTGATATTTTCTCACCTGTCTTGACTGATACTTTCCTTTCACCTTTCTGAATCATTTCATGTTGGGTTTTTTAGGTTTTGTAGTCTCTACTATTTTATCGCACCCGAGCCCCTTCCATCCCCTATCTCACATCTACTTCTATTTCCTTTTATTCTCCTTTATTTGATCTTTGAACCCTTATAAAACCTCATTCCAATATTCACATAAATTCCAACAATATTCTCAACCCTCTTTCAGTTCTTTCAACCTCAAACATCCCTACCTACCTTCCACAAACCCCCTTTGTTACGAGGTAGTCTTGGAGTCAGGGATGATGATTTTGTCCATCTTGAAGCCCACGTAACAATTGAGAAACTTATTGGTGTTCTTGCAAAGCTAGTCAACGATCTGGTCCCTACTCCCTGTGCAATCTCGTGTTCTCTCATTATTTTCCTTACATAGTCATTGTGTTTGCCTACACCCAAAGGTGGTATACCATCTTATGATATCTATTGCCATCATCCTTGTCTCTAGTATGCTCGCCTGAAATCTCCACCTTTTCCTTTAATGGCAATGAAACTTGGGGAGGTCCCTACTCCTTTTACATCTGAGTTTTTGCTTGTTGATCTCGGTTTGAACTCACAAATCAAATATGATGGTTTTTGACAGTTTGAAGCATTGGTTTGAAGTTTAGATTGGACGATTGATTTCCCTAGATGCCTACTCAAGGAGTTCTATCTTTAATACATCACAAATAAGAAAGAAGAATTAATGACTTGTGATACCTATTTTTCCTCATCATCTTGGTTCATGTGTCATGCTTGAAATGG
This sequence comes from Alisma plantago-aquatica, assembly GCA_963693085.1. NCBI lineage: Eukaryota > Viridiplantae > Streptophyta > Magnoliopsida > Alismatales > Alismataceae > Alisma > Alisma plantago-aquatica. The sequence continues at coordinate 577,616,118 of OY856412.1, read as the reverse complement.
AAAAATCATCTTTTGACATTTTATTTCGCTCAGTATCACACAATTTTCGAACAACATTGATATACTAATCTAACCTGGCACACCACATGATTATAAATCATATGTGGGGATATATCAATAATTGGCCAAAGAAAATTTGTTTGATAAATCAATTATTTGGTTTATCTTAGATAGTTCGTGGTATATTGTTCATAGCTCAAAGAAAATAGAACAAAAAATGTTTTGGAATATTGAGAGCTTTTTGTACGAGTTGATATAAGTTCTCAAGCATAATTACAATATACCAAATATGTGATTTTTCAAGGGTTACCATGAATAGTTAGAGATTGTAATATTGGTATCTAATAATATATTAGTCTAAAAAATAAAGTAAAATATGTTGTGAAATTAATTAAACATAATCTATATGATGTTATTATTTTGATCACCTAATTCATAAATAATAAAAAGGTAAATTTAAGATTTACATGGTTAGTGTGAACTTAACCCTAGTTTCATATATGTGTTCAATAGGTAGCTTATGACTAACATATGGAACTAGATTTTGACTCTGGACATGTATAGACTTGATATGAGGTATGTTTCATTCTATATCAATCTTGGTAAATTTACCTTGTTTTCTCTCTCTTAGTATTTTTGGAGCTTGAAAACCTAGTCTTCATAATGAAAATATTTCTTTGAATTAGTGTTATTTGAAAGACCCCTTTTGTTACTAGATTTCCTTTAATTATTGAATACTATTGGATCTTCTTTTATTGATCCTTTGACCCCACTTCATACTCAATGGATGTTCTCATCTCTCATATTTTGAATAAAACTTACTTACTCTTTAATATGCATCATATGGTGACTACTAGTATAATCTGGCTTGTGTGATTTTGTGTGGATGTGTAAGTTCCCACACTTGATAAGAAGTGATAATTCTTGCAAGTGAAATTATTAAAGAAAATATGCATCATATCCTACTCGAACAAGACATGTATATGTTCTTGCTCACCCCATATTCACGGTAGATGTGTTATTTCCTACCAACATGTTTATGTTGTTCTAGTATTGTCACATGTAGAAAACATGGATAGTTTGCTCATATTTATCATATTCTTATTTGAAGCCAAACTAAACTTATATCTTGCCTCTACATTTGTGCATTTATAATAGATTAAAACTATTTAGAGTAGCAGTACCTCTATACCATCATAATACTATTGGGTGTGCCTTTCCTCCACAAGTGCACCTTTCCACTCTATTATATATATTGGTCACACCTTTTTGCCCAAGGTGTGCCTTTTCATCTAACTGAGGCTTGAGATTTTATGGGTCTCAGTCCTACTTAAATAATGTTAGTCTGATTGTTATACATGTATTGTTTATTACTATTTATGATTGAGATATTTTGTTTTAAGGAAAGAAATCCTTTTATTGAATACCTTCTTCATAATGTTCTCTTTGATATCCATTTAAATGTTCTTTTTTATTCTTGTTTTGGAAGCCTTGAATAGAATTATTGATGTACCTTTTATCCTAATATTACTCAATCCCAATTTATATGCTAATACTGACATTTTTGTGTTGACAACTTCCACTTTGTCTTCTCTTGTGTAGTATGCTTCCAAAACCTTATGTAAAAGACATGGAAGATTTGATATGATGATATGGACATTTGTTAGTGGAGATGACTATTGGGAGCTAGACTTGAAGTAGTTTGGAAATCCCTCTACTTAGTGAAGAAGTTGTGTCTTCATGTAAACCCCATGTGGAAGATTTTTATGTAATCTTGTAAACTGAATATAGGCATTCTATTTAGTTTTTCTGCTATACTTTGGTCTTAATGATATCTATTTTTGAAATAAACAAAATTATTTATTCATCCATTTGCAAAAAAATGGTGACTCTTATTTAATTATGTGAGGAGGGGATCCCCTCTTGGGTCCCACTCCTTATACCGATTGCAACTTCACAATTGTTAGGAAAAAACAAATGGTAAATAATATTATTGTGAGAAGGCACTAAAGACTTTCATTAGACATCACAATATATTTCTTAAAGTTTTCATAAGGACCTTATGTGTTTCTAAATAATAATCAATATCCTGCTCTTGCTTAAATCAACAAATTACAAATTTTACAAAACTGAGATAAACTTGAATGAGTTGTCATGATTCAAGTTATGAAGCCCTTATCTATTTGGACACCTCAAACATTATTAAAGAGGTTTACCACACACAATATTGGACCTGATGGATAAGAAAATCCTTAATTTCCTAGTAGAGTGAAGGTACAATTCATCCTCACAACTCCCCTTGGATAGAATGTTATGATCTCATAATGTAAACCACATCCCTAGTGAAAGCAACATAACATGAATGTAAGGAGATTAACCTAGAAATTGTTATCAAGTTTCTCTTTATTTATTGTACCATGAGAACTTATTCAAGTAGGTTAGTTGTGATATTATGTAGTTGACTGGCCTAAATCGCGCGTCCTAAAATTGGAGGCGGATTTGAGGTAGTCGAGCTTTTACATTTATAAACCCGAATCCTTCTAGGCCCCCACAACTTTGTTTATGGGGTCGAAGTAGAAAATACGGGGTCAAACACAGGGACAAGGGGGTAGTGTTGAGAACACAGAATCGACACGCTACACTCCGGCAGGTATATAAAGAGATAAGTTCCCAAAAAGGGAAGCAGTAAGATGTCACAAATAAAATGAAGAAAACTATCTCCAAGTGGAGTTATAAGAGAGATTTAAGATTTTAGTCATTTAGTAGTTTTTAGGGGTTTTCATGCAACAGAAACAGAAAGATACTGCTTGAGCTAAAGCGAGGTACGAAGGATGAAACTGCGGTAAAACAAGCGGCGGTAGAACCAGTCCTGTACCCCTCCTCTCGAAGTGGGTACCTCTAACAAGGCATCAGCGCCCCTCTCGAGGTCACTGGACTAAAATTAGAGTGGAAAGGTCACTAAGGCAACTCCGTTCCAGGCACTCTCGTACTCCAGAATAGGACCAAACGCTAGAGCCACAACACAACTCTCGAAGTTGTTGCGACAGGAAAACACGGTTCGTTAGCTAAGAGAAACGCGATCCAAACATGCAAGCTAGAGTTCGGATATCAAACATAGCAGTCATCCAACATTGTGCACCAAGCATAGAGCAACAAGTAAATAAGTATCTTCTATTGCCATAAACAAATAAAGGGTCTTAATTACAATGTGTAAGTAAGGAATTTAATGACAGAAAGTAAAGATAGGTATCGCCTCCTTGATGTAGAAGGACGACAGGGTGCAGTAGCTCTCTTGCCCGATATCAGTCAGAGGCCTAGCCCGATACAGAGGTGTCAGGCGGCACACCCTCTCAGACGGCACGCACTGACTGTCGACCGTATCGCTCAAGGACCCTGGCCGATACGCTCATGTCGGGCGGCACACCCTCTTGGGCGGCACGCTCGACAAGCTAAGCGTATCGGGTTGATATCATGTTGGGCTAAGAGCTACGCATTGCTGATGTCGGGCACTTGTGTCGCTCATCTACGTCGGCCGATATCGGCCCGCAGTGTCGCCCGGGATGGTCCTAAGTGAACTGTCCCCTCCCTCTCGGGATGAGGAGAAGCTCACCTAGTGTCGCCCGAGACAAGCACTGTGGCATGACACGTATGCTCTCGTAGTCTCCTCAGAAGATGGCTCAACTCCCAACTGTTCGAATTCTAGAACTGTGAATTCCGAACTGTGGACTGCCAACCTATCTTTTCGGCTCCCTGTAGCTGCTATTTATAGTCATCTAGTTGGGGAGAAGAAATGGTGCTCGAAGCGCCATGTGGCTCCCTTATGCGCCAGTCGTTGGACGGGCCGATACAGAGGTGTCGCTCGACGTAGATGGCGTCGGCTATCGGTCGTGATGGGCGGCACGCCTCCCGGTGGGTGGTTGTGTCGCCCGACAAGCTGGGTTGTCGGGGCGAGCCGGGCTCCCTGTCGGGTAGGAGTGTCGTTCGTCAGCTTCTTCTCACGCGGCCCCTCTCTTTGTCGAGCATCTTTGTGTCGCCCAGCCCTGTCGGGCAGGGGTTGTATCGGTCGTCAGGGAGGCCGAGACAGACTTGGACTTATTCATGGGTCGGAGCGGCCTTATTACCCAAAAACGAGGAAAACCCCTGCAAAAGATAGGAAAATTGGATTAAGAGCATTGCTTGGCCAATTATTGCGAAAGTGCATATAAAAGAGAGGAAAATAGCAGAAAAGGGTAGTTTTGATAACAGAAAAACAGTCTAAAATATCACAAAATTTGGTGTTATCAACTCCCCCAAACTTAGCGTTTTGATTGTCCTCAATCAATATTTAAACTATATTTTGTGGTGCTTCTTCTTGCTTGGTATAACTTCCTATTTAAAAAGTGAAATGAAGATTGTAATGCCTTAAGGATAATGTTGTCTCAATACAAACAAAAGACTTTGTTTTCCCTTCCTTATTGTTAAGTGAGATCTTTCTCTACAGCTTCGGCGAGACTTAGTTGTATGATTCTGAAGTTAGCTTACACACCAAACAACTTTAATTTTGGGGCAGAAAGTTGTGTATAGGGTAGGCTAAGGCTTTTTGGGTTTTCCGTTCTTGTCTCCCATCAGTCCATCTAGGTAAGGGTCCGTTAACGGGCAAGTGGTCCCTACAGTCCAAGCCAGTTGGCTTTAGAGCAGTGATTTCACATCCTACGTACCACTGCCCCGGATCTACCATGCCTAAAGATGGGTACTTTTGGAAGTCAAGTGTGTATATATATTTTTTTCTTTTTCTTTTATTGGGCACAACTCTCATGCTTTTATTCATGCTCATAAGGCTTTTCTCTCTTTTTGGGATTTTTGTTGGGTAAGGGGGAACAAAAGAGATTCCTGCTGTTTGGGCAGCTTTTTCCTTCTCCATACTTGTCTCTTAGCTGTTTGCGAGATTATATATATTTTTGAAAATTTTTGACATGGAAAAACATATTCTTTTGTTCGTTTGAAGCAGCATTATCAAAAAGATATAACAAAACTTGCGTCACATTTAGCACTAAGAAAATAAACTTTGCAAGCAGTTGCATCAGGTTTTACTAATATAGCTACTTTGTACATATGTATGGGAACAGAGTAAGCAAAATTTTTCAAAATTTTTATATGAGCAAGTCTGTGTATACAAAAATTTTATATGAACAAGTATATGTATACGTGATAAACAAAAGAATCAAAAGATTAAGTTTGAAAATTTGACAGAATTTTGCACCTCCCTCACTGGTACATGGTACCCCCCCAAACTTACTCCACACTCTGTCCCAGAGTTGTGAAGTAGATTAGGTAAGGTAATGCTAATCCAGCGAGGGTTGGCCGATGAGCGCGCCTTCGTCAGATAGAAGCTCCCACACATATTATCCTCTTTTGCTGTGATAATCGATGTGATGGAGCTTGTCATGCGTCTCTTTATTCGCTATCCATTCTAGGATGTGGATGTCGCAGTCATTGGATAATGGGATCTGTTGTGGGCTGCGGTGGCAGAACTGAAGCTCGTGCCATTTGTTTGCTTGTGTGTCCAGGAATGGTTGTATCATCTTTGTCACCCCGTCATAGTATTTCTGAGTTAAGCGTTCGACGGATGATAGTGGTTCTGATGTACACGACACTGGATGGTTCTTGTTGCCGTCCGAGCTGTTGTAGAAGATTCCCACTCGTTGCCGAGTGTACACCGTCAGGAGCGTCCAATGGTTATAATGAAGAATTGGCAGAAAGATTTGGCTAGGGACGCCGCTTTCCAACTCTTCCAGAGAAAGTTTCTGTGCTCCTATTTCGTCGGCTAGGCAAACATCGTTAAACAACATAGGATGGGCTATATATGCATGGTCAAACTTTGATTGTAATATTTGGACGCAAGCGGTTAATACAGATACCGCCAAACATCCTCCTTCTTTAACCACGTCCCTTAGCTCATCAATTGGGACTACGACATTGCCTGCCTTGTAAATGACATCCCTCGGGGTAGCATCTGCTAACTTCAGAAGGATTACATCTACCTTCTCTTGCGTGAGCGTAGCGCACGAGAAGCGGTCGAAGTTTTTGATTATCCCTTCTGTGGCTTTAGGCGAAACAGTTTCTTCCATCCTGTGCACTTTCAGCAGGGTCTGCAATTCTTTGGCTGCCCCGTAAGTGTCAGCTTCTGCCTCTGCTTCTCTCTCAGTGGAGCTGTTGGAATGTGAAGATTCATCGTCTTGGTCGTCGTCCAACAGCCTATCTGGTACCCCTGCGTCTCGAAAATAGCATATGTCTTTGATCAGCAGCATGGCGTATATGCCCCTACGGTGATAGAAACAATTGCCCCTAAGGGCCCTCAAGTTGCCAAATGTACTGAGCACCTCGATGGCACTTAAGATGACTAAGGCATTGTTTCCGCTTCCCTCTTCAGCCTGGACGGGGAAGTCACGAATAGAATAGAAGTTCCAAATGCCGTCGTGGCGTTTGGCTCCTTGCTTGATAACTCGTAGAAGACGCAGCGGTAGACATCTCAGATTTTTGTCCTCCGGGCGACTGAAAGCATTCCCAGAGTGTAGCACCTCATTGTGGCTGCAGTTCAGCAGCTGGACTTTGTGGTTCCTTAAGTCTGCTACGCAGAGGAACCATATGTTGTGGTGCTTATACGGTTCCAACATGAGGTTAGGGTTATGCTCGTCAATGTGCTGCAGCATGTTGGACACCGCGGAGGAGTCTAGTTCTCCCCACATCAACCTTCTTGCCAAGGTCGGGGTGGCGCAGTATATTTTCTTCCGACCTGTCCTACTATCGATATTTTCTATTATAGCATTCTCGAGGACCCTGAACAACCTTTTTTTGACGACGGCCGGTGAGCGGAACATGTTGCGGAGTGTTCCCCGTCGTACGGAGAAGTAGTTGTCGCTCCAGACGATGTCTTCTTCATCTTCCTACGATCTTAGGACCTTGTCTAGTAGTTTCTGATCTCTGATTGACAGGTAGCCGATGGCCCTTCTGTCGAAATTGGCCACATCGAAGGAAGGTATCTCTGATGGCTCATGGAACATGTCCACTATCGAGCGTCTTCCTCGGGGGAGGTGTCTTTCATTGGCTGCATACACGTCCCCCTTTTCTCCCTCAGATTCGTCAGAAGAGTCCGCCCCGACGCTGATATTTCTGCTATCATCTTCAATATCATCCAGGAGGACTGAGAGATTTTCTTCCTCGAGGCCTAAGGGGCTCGCTTGTCCTGCTGGAGCTCCGTCGGCCGACTTTGGCTGCGTCCCCTCCTCAGGCATTGTAGATCGCTCGCTGGAGGCAGAGGGGGACGCCGATGTCAAAGCGGACGTCGACGAAGTTGGAGAGCCACAGCTAGGGGGCGACGAAGACCTTCTCGGCTGCCTTCGGCGCGGATGGTCGTCCCCTCTATCCAGCCTCTCCTCGATCCTGTCGAGGCACTGGAGAATTTGCTGAAGTGTCGCATTCAGAGTCTCTATCCCGCCGGGGAGACCGGCTAGAGTCAGCAGCTCTCGCTCTTGGCTATTCAGCCTGTCTTGGAAAGATGCAAACTTGCGAGTTAGGGAAAAACAGGTAGCGGAGTTGTTGTCTGTTACCTCCCGCAAGTGGTCGAGCTCGTGACCTAACATCTTCTCGAGCGACGGAGGGGTTCCTGTGGGCCTCCCTTCCGTCCTCGTGACATCCTGCACGTGTGATGGTCCACCATACGAGGTAGAGTGTATCTCAATCGTTCGCGTGGCAGATGTTGCTGGGCGAGGCGTCGGCCCTTTTGCGGCCGCCTCCGCCTCGCCTTGATTTCCTGGTGAAGATGGCCTTGGTGTGGGCGGATGCTTCTCCACCTCTACGTCTTCGGTGATCCTTCCCGCAGCTCCGACAGGGGACCTTGGTGGCGGTGTTGGTGTCAGCTGCGCACCTTCGAGGTGTATCTGAAGGATCGCGGCGAACACCTCATTACTGGCGTCCGGCTGTGGTTCTTCCTCGGCCTCTACAGGACTTACGGGGATGTCGGGGGCTGCGGCTGTCTCTCCCACGGCAGCTCCCGAAGTTGATGTCTCGGTGACCTCTACGATCATCGGCTCTTTCTCAACTGCCAACGTCCTCGCAGGGGCGGTGGCTGATGTGGATGGAGTGGCGACAACTCTATCAGCAGCGGTCATTGGTTGCTCTGGAGTTGTCCTCTCCAAGACTCTTGTGGTGGTGGCTTGGGCTGTGTTGGCCGCTACAGCTTCAATTTCTGTGGCGGTGAAGACCAGCTTGTCTACGTCATAGTTGGCGCAGCGAGGAAGGGGAAGGAGTATGTCCGTCCTTGAAAACTTGTAGAAGAAACTTCCCCTCTCCTTCCTGATGATGATGGTCCTCATCAGATATTTGGTGTCAAACACCTCATCACCTTGCGTTCTAGTATGGCTGCGTGGCACGAACGGGTAACCGAGTCCTGCTGCGATGAGGTTGATAATGCCGCCCATGCAGTACTCCTTAGTGGCCTCCTTCATTGGATGCAACTTGTTCAGCAAGAACCGACCGAGGTTGATCACTCGGCCCTCCATAATGTGCCACATGACGTGGAGCTCTTCCGTGTAGATGTTGTTGGATTCGTTCTTGCTGAACAGCAAGCATGCCACTAGCTTGTGCACGATCCTCCAGAAGCAGGAGTGCACTGCCATGACCTTTGCTCCCGGCTTGAATGAAGACTCGCCGGTAAGCCTGCCCCAAAACTCTACGGGATTGAACCTGTCTTCCTTGGTGATCCTCTCACCGTTGTCCATCCCATTTTTCTCTTCCTCGCTGGAGGAGAAGATCTCGTTTAAGAGCTTTTCGGAGATGGCGTGCTCCGAATTGTATAGCTGGGCCTGTAGTCTGTCTGGCCCCCCGAATTTCTCTTTCTCCGCTGCTGAATTCCTCACCCGGTGGAGAGAGGACATGAATTCCATGGTCAGCTTGGTGTACGAAGTAGTCCGGCTGAAGCTGATCTTATTTAGTCCTGCCGCCGCAAGGACGCTCTTCAGCCTCTTCACGATCCCAAGCTCATCAAATGAGGCTCTATGGCAGAACATGCTTGGCTTGTACATCTTGGGTACCAGCTCAGCATAGCGGCGAGCATGCTCGTCGTCTCTTGGCTCGAAACTCCCCGAAAAGGATTCCGGGAGTTCTGCTGCTAGTGTTGGCGTTGCTGCAAGTGGTGTTGGTGCTGGTACTGGAGTCGTAGCTCCTCCAGTCCTTGCCTTCTTCCTTGTCCCCGATGTCCCAGCCTGTCCTGGGTTCGGGCGCTTGGGTCTGGCAGCCTGCCCTTCAGCAGCAGTCTCAGGGTAGACCCTCCTTCCTTTCTCGTCGACTGGGATAGCGGTCATCTTAATGTGGGCCATCTCTGTAAGTCAACAAAAGAGATATCTTGATTAATTATGTTGGCCCTTGTAAGAAATATAATAAAGAATAGATGTGTGACTCTGTATTATCCTGTACAAAACTGCCCGACACATCTGTATCGGGCGACACATCGGTTTCAGCAGTGAAGCCCTGTACCCGATACAAGAGATCGGTAACGCCCGATACGTCAAAAGATTCAATCGTGTGATAAAGATAGGCGTGACGGGCGATACAAGGGCGATAAGACAAGGTGTCTGATACGTTCTTTTTAAAGAAAAGTAGTGTGTCATCCGATAACAAAAACAGGCGACGCGATGCAACCTTGGGCGACGCGAATCAAAGATACCCCGCACGACACCCATATCGGGCGACACCACTACTCAACGAAGGAAACTTGAGACCGATAACTACTTGTAACAAGAAAAGAAGCATGTCGGCCGACACGATCTGTCGGGCTATACCTCGCTGTGATCTGGGTTATCGGGCGACACAAGAGAAGTGCAGTCTCGGGCGACACGGAAGCAGAAGCACAAGCTCTCTCGCTCGACACGGGAGGTAAAAACAGCAAGGTAAGGAACCTGACACAGTAAAACTCGCTTCCCTTATATAGCGACTAAACAGTAAAACCCGGGCGCGCGTCGACCGTCAGTCCAACACGTAAGTCAGTAACCCCAACCGTCGGCATGACTGTTGCACTCCACGAAGCCCTCACCTCAAGATAAGGGTGCACTCAAAGCGCAGGTTGGGTTGCCTCCCGCGAATCGTGAAAACAAAATTGGTTAAGCTGCGGCTGATGAGTAAAACATCATTGGCCTAGGAATAAGCTCCCGGCCTCAGATGGTATTACCCATCTCGGTTAATAAAACTAAGGCGGTGGCCCACAAAACATAAGAGTCAGTGCATGTGGCGCATGCACCGCCTCGGGCCTTATTACATACCAAATGTTCGTAATGTTTGTTCTGCAGGAAAGTAAATTGCAATCATATTCTAAGAAATAAAATAAAGCTCGGGTTGCCTCCCGAGAAATGCTACAGTTATCATCCCCAGCTTGACGGCTCCAGCTCTTTATCTGTCACAGTCTGGGTCTCTTCACAGATTTGGTGTTTTACGGTATCTTTCCTGAGGGGTTCTTCATCAGTTCAGCCATTTGAGCTAATTGTTGGTCAATCTGGCGTTGATGCGTCTGCATATCCGCCAGCTGGACCTGTAATGAGTTCAACACCCCTGAATTTGATAGCGCACTCTGCGCCAATTGGTTGTTGATAGTGTCCTGCTTTTTCGCAAAATCAAACAACTGTCCCACCACATCTGCTAGGTTCGAAGCCTGGTTCTGCCCTTGTTCTTTAGCTGATCCCTGGTACTTGCCTTGACCTTGGAAATTACCTTTGTTCTGCTGGAAGGGGGCATTTCTAGCATACTGATCGGTTCCTCCCCTCTTTTCGAAAGCTTGGGGTGGCTTGGTGAAGTTGTGCAGCTGATGAGAATTTTCAGCTGCATCCTTGTTCCCATAGTTGAAGCCAGGGTGGTCCGGTCTTCTGAAGTTTACAAAAGAGACATTTTCAGTCTCTTCTGCCTCGGACTCGGTATTACTTGATGCTTCTGGTCGGGTGTAGATGCAGTTATCTACCCCATGGCCGCCTTCTCCGCATGTTACACATTTCATTACTTTTTCTACCTGCTTCTTCCCCTTACCACCAGCTTCTCGCAACTGTTTTGCATCCGTAGCAATCCTCTGGATTTGCAAGGTGATTGCCTCCAGCGCCTTAGATTCAAGGGTGGACCCTTCTCCTACCTTCTTTATCTATCCTCTATCAGACTGGTCGAACTCAGCACCTGCCATCAACTCGGCCATATTCTTGATAATCTTTTCAGACTTATTCGCCTTCTTCCCCAGGAAGTCACTGCCCGCGGCCGCGTTCAGCGACACCCTGTCTTCAGGAGTCAAGCCCTTATAGAAGGTAGTGATGAGGAAGCCCTTCTTGTAATTGTGATAGGGGCAATCCCTCAGATACTCCTGGAATCGCTCCCAGGCGTCATGGAGGCTTTCATTCAGCTTTTTCATGAAGGACATTATCTTTTGCCGATTCCTAATTGTTCTTTCAGTGGGTAGAACTTGTTTACGAATGCATCGGCAAAAGCTCCCCATTCGTTCAAAGACTGGTGGGGTAACCCAAGATACCAGGACAGGGCCTTGTCTTCTAGGGAGAAGATGAAGCCCTTACAGTATATCACCTCCTGGGGAACACCTCTCATCTTAATCGTGTCACATATATTTTTAAAAGCATCCAGGTGATGCACTACTACAGCAATGCCTTTTAGCGAAGGTTGTTTAACCCCCTTTGGCGTCGGTTTCTGAGCGACGCCTATGTGGGCGCCGCTAAAGGTCGAACACTTCGGCGTCGGTTTTTTAACCGACGCCTATTTAACGTACAGGCATCGGTTGCTTATAGAAAACCGACGCCAAAAGGGTTCGCGCCACAGAAAACGGCATCATCTAGGACACATTCTGCGTCGGTTATCTACTAAAAGACTGACGCCTATATGGAATATAGCGTCGGTGTTTAATTGGTAACCGACGCAGAAAGTGTCCTAGATGACGTCGTTTTCTGTGGCGCAAACCCTTTTGGCGTCGTTGATCAACTAAACAACCGACGCTATATGTATTTATAGGCGTCGGTTTTACACTAACAACCGACGCCATTTCCAGTACGGACGTGGCCACATTAGGCGTCGGTTTTTTTCAAAAAACCGACGTTGTAGGTCTTTGCTGACGGTTTTCTGTAAATAACCGACGCCTATATCTATTTTTTTTCATATCAGTTTGCAGGACTGCTGTGGTTGGTCAGCATGATGAAAACCTGCAGTTCAGTTTTCTGAACTGCAGGTTTACGACATCCATTGATATCAGCCTACAAATAGGCCACAAACCTGCAAAATTAACAAAAAAAAATTCACACAAGTAGATACATTCAGACATCAATTGAATTCTCACATTCACACATATAGAAACATTCAAATACATGTATTAACATTCAGAAATATTCATTTACAAAGTATCATTCAGTATCGCTATCAACATCCCAATTATATCTTACAATTGCCAGTGCTTGTATGGCTTTTGCCCATTCTTCTCTTATTTCATTTAATGCTTCCATCGTATATGGAGCATGTATATTTTTTAAGCGTTTACCTATAGTGTGGTCAATTTTAAACACATGCAAAGAGAATGATGTATATATATAAGTAATAATATAAAAATAAGATTGATATATTTCATACTAACTAATGAGACTATATATAATACCTCATGTATGGTATCGATGTCCAATGTGGCATGTTTGATAATCATCTGCATAAATCGCATCACATAGTATGTGCATGCCCAGCCATTGTCTTGTGTAGCGCACTATAAATTGAAACATACAAAATAATACAACTAAGCACAATTCACATCAATAATATATACATTGGAGTCGGGAACTTACTTGTACGTTCTGCCAATTTATTGGCTGGTTTTTTTTCCTTGGAACCGTTCCTCCAGCCTTTTTGAATGCATCTAAACCCCTACATGTTAATATAACACAGTAAATTGCATAAGTAAATAGTAATGTAATAACAGATGTTAACAGATACAAAAATGAAATATTTCTCACTAGAATAATGGCATTCTCATTACGTGACCAATTTTAGTATTTAATGTACTTCCCGTGGGATCTAGATAATAAACAATGAACGTCCCGGGGACAATAACTAGTAACTCCCAATGTCTACCGCTAGAGGTAAAAAGTTAACAATTAATAACTCAAAATGCACAATAAAAATGGAATTTTCTTAAGTCCAAATTATAAATAAAGTAAACTTACTTGACATTGAATGGAGATATTATTATCGTCTTCTTTTGCTGACCAAAAATTGTAAAAGCATCTATACAGTATTGTTGAACACTATCAGGGTCTTTAGCTACCATACTAATCAATGATGGAATCAAAAATCCCACATGATCAAATGCAAATTGTTTGCATTGATCTTCGACTAAGTAGCTGCAAAACATGTATTATGTATGCATTAATATATAAGAAACCAGATCACCAGATCTTACACAAGGTATATGGATGTATAAACAAGATCTCACCTTATCCATGTCTCTATCATTGATGTATTCAGCCAAGCATACAAAAATATCTCAATAATATCTTGTATAAATAAAGAGCTATCGTATGATTGACCTGCATAATCTGCATCTAAAGAAATAATTATAGGGCAATGTATATTATGTGCCCGTAGCCAACATGCCATTCCCCTACAAGCAGGACCTGACGCGTATGTTAGGTCAGTTGGAACCCAACTTGGTAATGAGGGAAGTGGAGGTGGAGGCCTAGGTGCTCCTGGTGTCTTCTTTTTAACATGTATATATAATTTCAGATCAGTTGACCTCATATATACACATTAACAGTCTAAATCAATGTAAATTTATCTTAAAATTTCAGTAGTGTAGATGACATCTGCTTTGGGCCACAATATGACCCCGCCTTTTGCCTCACCAAGTGTATCAATATCTGGGTGGGCATATGGCAACGCAACTTCCCTCCAATCTGGTAATACACATATCGGGCTCACACGAATGTAGCCCTGCGGCATTGGAGTCCCATGAAACGTTGCCCCAGGAAGGGACTGGTAAGCCTGCGCCTCTGCAACAACATAATCTTGCATTCTTAAGCGGCATGGCTTCAATGCCTACAAATTTACGTAAAGAATGTTATACATATATACATATCATCTTGAAAACATATCATCTTGAAAAGACTAGCTACAATGTCATAAACAATACTTACAGCAGACGTGTTAGGCGATGGGTCTCCAGGATTACTCGTAGTCTGTGCATCAGGAGAAGAGTGGGTCGCCATAGGCTGATTGGAAGCCTGAGATGCCTACCACCGCAACAATTCTTCCTTGACCTTCTCAGCAACTACATCGTTGACCTTCTTAGCAACTATATCCTCCACTCTCTTATTCTCCTATACATGTACAAAAGAAACATTAGCTTCTTATTATTGAATTTCTTTTGTAGTAACATTCTAAAAAAAGAATAGGTTACCTCTTCTTGAGAAAGTCCCACTCTGGGTTTGCGCTGGGATGGCCCAAAGAATGCTTTGATGCCCACACCAACGCCTGCACCCCTAACATGTCCAGGATGCTCTGGGTTACCCAGAGCAACTGTCAATTCATCCCTTGTGCCCTGAGGGATGAACGTGCCTTGTTTCCTCTGCCCGTGCAGCTCCCGCTAATCACCATCAACAGAAATTGGTAAGTTAACACCACAAATAATCAATATTCAAACGATTGCTCTAAGAGTTGTATTTTACCATTTTCACAGCCGCCTCAGCAGTTACGGGCTTCTTTATTTCACCCTTCTTGTTTTGCCTCCTAGCTATCCAGATATCATGGTGAGGCATGGGTGTGGCAGACTCCTGAGTAGGAGCAGACTCTTGAGTAGTCGCAGACTCTGCCTGAGTAACACCACAATGGCTCTGAGTGGTACACCCAAGATAGTTTACAAAATTATTGCGGTTCACTCCAATTGCATTTCCTCCATTATCAAACTCCAGAACCAATTTGGATCCACTGCCACTTAGCGCTATTAACTTCTTCAACAGAGTGATGCCCCTTTTCTTGTTAAGTGTTTGGTGCTGCGCATCAAGTTGCTCCAGTGCTTCAGTGGGTACATGTGCATCATCAACCTAAAATTTGACAAATATAAACACACTGAATTAGCCCAATATAGAAATATAGGATATATGACATAACTAGAAGATAATGAATTTTATAGAAATACAGGATATGTTTTTAGAACTTACATTGGTATCCTCGCCATGCTCGTCATGGACAGCATGCTCATCATGGACTTCATGCTCATCATGGACATCATGCTCATCATGGTCAGCCATCTAAAAATGTCATTAAAAAGGCAAACATTTAGCATTTGTATTAACTAGAAAAAGGCAAACATTTAGCATTTGTATTAACTAGAAAAAGGCAAACATTTAGCATTTGTATAAACATACATGTCTCTAAAATTGTGATCTTTTATCAATTAAAAATCCTTCATTGTGATCTCCACGCACATATAAGTCATCATTAGCTTCAATATTTTGTGGAGTTGGCAACCCAACTAAGAATGGACTGGAGTCATCATACTTATCATAGTACTCTTCTTCATCTATAGGATCTTCAATGAATTGTCTTTTACCATGAAGAACAACCGACCATTTATCATTTGCAGGATCATCGATATAGAATATTTGTTTCGCCTGTGATGCCAATATGAATGGTTCACCCTTCTCGCCAATCTTTTCAAAGTTCACCAAAGTGAAACCCAATTCATCCACTATAACTCCTTTGGTGTTATCAACCCAATTACATTTAAAGAGCAGAATTTTGAAATCTATGTAGTCAAACTCCCAAATGTCTTCAATGACACCGTAATATGACATTTTAGCTTCACGTGGACTCTTATCCTTTGCACTTGCAAAGTACATAGTCGACGCTTGAAGAGTGACCCCACTATTTTGGACGACACTCTTATCATCTTGGCGCTTTGTGTAATATGCGAATCCATTAATGTCAAACCCTTCATAAGACATAACATTCAGTTTTGGTTTAAAGGCGAGGCATTTGATAGTTTCTATAATATCATTTGGTGTTTGAGATAGTTGATGTAAGACTTTATCTTCAAACCACTTAGTAAAAGTCTTATTATGCTCTATAGCAAGCCACATTGAACTTGCTCGAGGACGTTGTCTCTTTATAAAATTGGTATGTTCCTCGATATAAACACTCACTTAGTCCATATTGTGTAAAATACACAAGTGAGCTTGTTCCAACTGCTCACGGCTGATTACTTTCACCTGTGATCCCAAAATTCCTTTGCCCTCCTCAATATTCTTGTAATTATCAGGAGTGTCATTACCATTGAGAAAGTCATTGCAAAAATCCATAACCTCTCTCACCACATAACCTTCAATAATACTCCCTTCAGGCCGATAATGGTTTCGAACATCACCTTTAAAAACGCTCATGTATCGTTCAAAGGGATACATCCAATGCAAGAAAACTGGTCCCAACATTTTCACTTTCCTAGTCAAGTGGAGAACAAGATGTACCATGATATCAAAGAACGAAGGAGGGAAATACATCTCAAGATGACATAGGGTAACAACCACTTCTCTATGCAAATTATCAAGAGTATCAGGGTCAATAACTTTGCTGCATAGACTGTTGAAAAAGAAACAAAGTCTGGTAATTGCAAACCTTACATGCTTCGGCAATATAGATCGAATTGCCACGGGCAATATTTGTTGCATTAGAGTGTGACAATCATGAGATTTAAGACCTATCAACTTCAGATCTTTCATTGATACCAATCTACGGATGTTGGATGAGTAACCATGTGGCACCTTAACATTTACCAAGCATTAACAAAAAGTTTTCTTCTCCTTTCTAGACAACGTGTAATAAGCGGGAGGTAAGTATGTTCTTTTATTACCCATTTCACGTAATTTTGTTAATTCTGAACTTATTCCCATTTCACGTAGGTCCAGTCTGGATTTTATCCCATCTTTAGTCTTACCTGGTATATTTAATGAAAAACACTAGAGGGGGGTGAATAGAATTTTTAAATATTTTAGCAATTATTTAACTCAAACAACCACAATTGAAAATGGAAGAAGGAGACAAGTGTTTAGAGTGGTTCCAACCTTAGCAAATACTAAGGTTGTCAGTCCACTACCCGATTGCTTACCCAACCGGGATTTTGAAAGTATTAATTTTATTACCTTCACAAGGATTTACACAAAATACAATACTTTCTTACACCCCTTGAACAACCTTCACTTGAAGTAGATGCACCAACCCGAGGTAGCCTTCTTGAAGTAACTCCAAGCTCCCCCTTGAAGTAGCCTTCCTCTCTAGAAGTAACCTCCCGTTGCACCAGCCTTCTTGAAGTAGCTCAAGGTCCCCTTCTTCACCAAGAAGATCTCCAACCTCTCCAATCCGCAGCCTCCAACCTAGGAGTAGCAAGGAGATTACAAACAATAATAGAGAACAAGAAAGGAAAAAGGAAGTTACAACTTATCCTTTTGTAGCACAAGGCTTGATTTGCCTAGATCAAGCGTGTAGATCTCCTAACCAAAGTGTATGGAATAGTAATTTCAGTGGATAGGAGATGCTAGCCTTTAGGACACGAAATTTGAGCTAAGAAGGGAAGTAGCCAATTGTCACAATGCTCAATTTCTCACAAACAGGTTGCACAAAGTCAATGTATGCTCAAAGATTGCTCAAGTGTAAAAGCAAGTGTATATAGGTGTCCTAAGGCATGTCCTATTTATAGGAATGTCCTACAAGTGCTTAAGGATGTTCTAGACACTTTCTAGAGGTTTCTAAGTGCTTAACTAGCCGTTAGATATAAGTTAGTTGCTTTAACAATGACTAGTTAATTAATTCTGCAGTTGCTGTCAGAGACTATCTCGGTCGAGAAATGGTCGACCGAGACACCTACTCGGTCGTCGTTTTGTCGACCAACAGGCTCTCTGGATCAAGTGTATGCAACGTTTATCTCCAACTGCCAACTACCTTGTCAGTTGTGTCTAACGGCTACTTGGGTCTTTCTCGGTCGAGAAGATTGTCGACCGAGAGTGTCTCTGTCAAGGAGTTAGTCGACCGAGATCGACCCTGTTTCAAATTTTCAATTAAAGCACTAAGTGTGTGTATGAGTGTGCATATGTGACACTTATTTGAAGGGGATGACCTATCTAAATGTGATGTTTAGCTAGGGAGAATCTAACGCTTGATTTACATGAAATCTAAGTACTTGTACATTATATATTTGTACAAGTTTTTACAAAGCGATTACATTTCATGAAAATATAAATATGTAAGCATATGGATTTCCCTAATTGCTTTGTCATCCACCTTATTCCTGCAACACTCAAGTAGCGCGTTAGATTAACAAGAATGAAATGTTTGTCATTATCAAAACAAAGGGATTTACAGATGTCCATTTAGCCAACAATCTCCCCCTTTTTGAAGATGACAAACATTTCCTAAATATAAAATAAGAAAGTATAAAAACATGTGAGTTTCATACCTGAAGATTACCTTTGTAAATTTATTCTCTTGTTTATAAAATGTGTGCTTATTTTTCCCCATGAATTATGGAACATGAAATCCAATCCTTTAGGGAATATAGCAACTTTCAATGTAAAGCCAAGAGTTTATGAAACTCATTGATTGAGTTTTACACAAATACTAAGTTTTATATTTATTTCTCCCCCTTTGTCATTTCAAAAAGATATCCGTTTAAGAATAAAACTCGCCCTTAATTAGATGTCCCAAAAAAATGTCCATTAAAAGCCAAAATGATGTAAGTAAAAGTTATTTTTAAGAAGCACAAATATCAAAGAAAACATCTTCCAAAGGAGTGATAAGCAATTGCTTCCTAATTTTGTTAAATTGGTCTAGTGGAAGCAGTTTTGTAAAAATATCAGCCAATTGATCTTCCGTATCAACATGATGAAGGGAAACATGATTCTTGGAGATATGGTCCCTTAAAAAGTGATGATGAATTTCAATATGTTTAGCTCGGCTGTGTAAAGTAGGATTATGTGCTAAGTTTATAGCGCTCGTGTTGTCACAAAAGATAGGCATAGATGAAAGAGTAAAACCATAATCATTTAACACTTGTTGCATATAAAGCACTTGAGCACAACAAGATCCGGCTGCCATATATTCAGCTTCAGTTGTAGAGAGGGCAACCGTGTTTTGTTTCTTGCTAAACCAAGATACTAAAGCTCTCCCTAACAGGAAACAGCCACCACTAGTGCTCTTGCGATCAAGTCGACAACCAGCATAATCCGCATCAGTATAAGCTTTAAAATCCAAGGATTGTCCTTTTGGATACCATAAACCAAAACATGTAGTGCCGGCTAAGTATCGAAGAATTCATTTAACTGCTTGAAAATGAGAGTGCATAGGCTGTGATTGAAATCAAGCACAAAGACCAACAGAAAACATGATGTCCGGTCGAGAAGCAGTTAAGTAAAGAAAACTACCAATCATGGCTCTATATAAGGAATCATCAATTGGTTCCCCATTTTCATCCTTATCAATTTTTATAGAAGTTGCCATAGGAGTAGTAGCATGTTTGCACTGATCCATCCCAAAACGTTTTAAGAGTTCTTTAGTATATTTTTATTGGCTTATAAAAATTCCGGAAGGCATTTGTTTAATTTGGAAACCAAGAAAGAAAGTTAGTTCACCCATGAGGCTCATTTCAAATTCTTTTTGCATAATGTCACTGAATTGTGTGCACAACGATTCATTAGAAGCTCCAAAAATAATGTCATCAACATATATTTGTACAACTAGGAAATCAGATGTATATGTTTTGAAAAATAAAGTAGAATCGGAATTTCCAATAGAAAAACCATTATCAAAAAGATATGTCTTGAGCCTTTCATACCAGTTCCTAGGTGCTTGTTTTAAACCATAAAGTGCTTTCTTAAGTTTATAAACATAGTCACCTTTTTCCGGTATTTCAAAACCGGGTGGTTGGGAAACATATACTTCTTCTTGAATGATTCCGTTTAGAAATGCACTTTTTACATCCATTTGGTAGAGTTTGATGTTTTTATGTGCAGCAATAGCTAGTAACATTCTTATAGCTTCAAGTCTAGCTACCGGTGCATACGTTTCATCAAAATCTATTCCTTCTTGTTGATTATATCCTTGTACTACTAACCGAGCTTTATTCCTTATTACTTCTCCTGCCTCATTTAGTTTATTCCTAAAAACCCATTTAGTTCCAATGATGGTTTTATCTTGTGGTTTAGGAACTAAATCCCATACATCGTTTTTAGTGAATTGGTTTAGTTCTTCTTGCATTGCTATTATCCAATAATCATCTTTAAGAGCTTCAGATATCTTCTTAGGTTCAATGATAGAAACAAAGGCCATGTTTGCAACATCCTTAAAGGAAGACCGAGTTTTTACTTTATCATTTGGATTTCCAATAATTAATTCTTGAGGATGATCCTTAATAAGTCTAGGTATAGGTTGTGTTTCAGCTTGGTTATTGTTTGTAGTATCTTTCTCACTGTCATTTGGTATGTTTAGGTTTTCGAATTGATTAGTAAGATCAATTATTTCTAGATTTTCTGATTTGGACTCTTCATGAAAAGAGACATGAATAGATTCCTCAACTTTTCTAGAGATAGTGTTATAGACTCTAAATGCTTTGCTAGAGGTAGAATATCCCAAAAAGAATGCTTTGTGTGATTTAGAATCAAACTTATCTCTATCATCTTTGGTATTTAAGATATAACATGTAGATCCAAAGGTATGAAAATAGTCAACTCTAGGTTTCTTAGAATGTATTATTTCATATAGAGTTTTCTTCAAATGAGAGTGAACAGTTACTCTATTTAACACATAGCATGCGGTGTTTACAGCTTCAGCCCAAAAGGTTTTGGGTGTGTTATGTTCGAGCATCATAGTTCTAGCCATTTCTTGTAGTGATCGATTTTTTCTTTCAACTATACCATTTTGTTGTGGAGTGCGTGGAGCAGAACAATTGTGAGTGTACCCTTGAGATGTGCAAAATTCTTCAAATGCATGATTTTCAAATTCTCCACCATGATCACTTCTAATGGTACATATTTCGCTTTGTAATATATTTTCAATCATAGAGCAAAATTTTATAAAAGCATGAATAGTATCATCTTTGGTTGCAATAAAATGTACCCATGTATATCTACTATAATCATCAACAATAACAAAACAATATCTTTTGCCACCGATAGATTGTGTCCTCATAGGTCCAAATAAATCCATGTGAATTAATTCTAAAGATCTACTGGTGCTAAGTTCATGTTTTGGTTTAAAAGAGGTTTTTTGTTTGCTTTCCCAATGTACATGGTTCACAATTTTCAACTTGATCAAAGGATAAAGTAGGAAAACCACAAACAAGATCATATTTCACTAACTTTTTGATAACATGTGAACTAGCATGTCCTAGCTTTTTATGCCATAATTGTAAAGTATTTTCATTTGCAAGCAAGCATTTTCCTACTACATATTTCATAGAGTTAGGCGTAAGGATATAAAGATTTCCAACTCTTTTTCCTTCATAGACAACATTTGTAGTGTTTTCTATTAATAATTTGTAGCAGGTTTTGTTAAATAAAACATCATAGCCACTATCACATAATTGACTCACACTTATTAAGTTATGGTGCAAACCATCAACAAGTAGAACATTCTTTATTTCGAGGTTTGTACCAATGTTACCTATTCCAACAATTTTACCTTTACCGTTATCTCCAAAAGTGACTGTTCCACTCTTCTTTTCTTCAAAGGTTTGAAATGCATCCTTGTTTCCGGTCATGTGTTTGGAACATCCACTGTCAACCACCCAATCCTGCATTAGAATGTAGGTTTTGGTACCCATGTGATGGTCTGATATGGTTAGAAGCATTTAAGTAGAGACTGTATACAAATTCTGATTCAGAACTTCAGTCGGTCGACAATTGTTCGACCGACATCTTTCTCGGTCGACTAATTGTCGATCGAGAAGGTTGCTGTATTGCAAATTAAAGACAGAAATTCAGCCGGTTGACTAATTTTCGACCGAAATAGTTGTTGTTTGATTTTGATTTGTCACAGGCATCTGGTCGGTCGACAAAAGTTCGACCGATTATATTTTCGGTCGACAATACTTCGACCGACTAAGTTTCTGTTTCAGTACAGCAGTTCAGAAAATTATTACAATGCATAAAACCTTTTATTAAGTTGAGATAATACAATATGAATTGCAAAATTAAGCATTTGATCATATCTCAACTAAATTGCATTCTACTCTACTAAGTTTGGGATTTTGGGACCCAAACTAAGTAGGAATCCTTGGTCTTATACGGGCATGAAAATGAATAATGTCCAAGACGTAGACAAAAATGACAAGTAATAGAGTCAACTTCATTTCTCTTTCTAGGAATTGTGTCCTTAGGTACAAACATAGTCCGAGTTCTTTTGGGTTGATTTTTCTTTGGATCATATCCCAAACCTTTTCTTCCATTGAAACTAGAGGAGGCTTTTAGGATGTTGTCAAGGATATATTTTCTTCTTAACTCATGTAGGTTTCTTTGTAGCTTAGCAATATCATCCATCTTATTGTGTAAATCTTTTCTAGCTTGATCTAAATCAAATAATAGGGAGTCTCTTTCTTTTACAACATTGTCATAGTCTAGATGGTTACACAGAATTGGTTGAGTCTGAAAATCTTTTAGTTTAGCTAACAATTCAGTCTTTTCTTGAGAGAGAAGATCAACATTTGTTTCTAGAGTGAGTAGCTTGTTAGTGCAATCATTTAAAGATGTTTTTATAGACAAATTTTCAAGATCAATGTTGTTCTTTTCAGAAGAGAGATCATTTAATTTAGCATATAGCTCATCATTTGTTTTGATAACCTTCTTTAGTTTCTTCTTGACATCAACATATTTATCATGAGTTTCTTGTAAACTAGTAATTAACTCTTCTTTAGGAAGATCAAGTAGGCTTACCTCTTGAGAGTCTTCATCATCTTCTCTTGCCATTAGACATTCCACCTTTTCTTCTCCGCTTTCACTTTCACTTGACTCGTCCCATGCAGCTTTATAGGCTTTTTCTCCTCTCTTCTTGTGTGAGCTTTTCTTTCCTTTCTTTGCTTTAGGACATTCATTTTTGAAATGTCCTTTCTTTCCACACTCAAAGCACCTAGGAGGAGAAGAAGAAGAACTAGAAATTTTGTTAGATTTAAATCTTCTATATTTCTTACCATTGACAATCAATGCTTCTTCTCCTTCTTCTTCACTTGACTCCTCACTTTCTGGTGTGATTATCTTTGAAGCTTTTAGAGCCACATCCTTCTTCTTTCCTTGTTGAAGTTCACGTTCTCTTCTTTCTTCCTCTTCTAGGGTTGCTTCATGAGCTTCTAGATTGCCAATGAGTTGCTCCATTTTCAGCCTAGTGAGGTCATTAGCTTCTTCAATGGCTGTCACCTTTGGCTTGTATTTAGGAGGAAGTGATCGAAGGATTTTTGATACCTGATCTTCTTCAAGAACAGTTTTTCCTAGGGCATTTAAACCATTAACAATAGAAGAGAATTTTGCAAACATTTCACTAATAGATTCATTTGGATCCATACGGAAGTGTTCAAACTTTTGTTTAAGCATGCTAATCTTAAAATTCTTGACTTGAACTGTACCTTCATAAGTTATGGACAGTCTATGCCAGATGTCATAGGCTGTGTCACAGTTTGATATCCTATTAAATTCTCCTACAGAAATTGAAGAATATAAAATGCTTACAGCTTTGGCATTCATTTGAGCCAACTTTACCGTGTTTGCATCCCACTCTGCATATTGTGTTTGAGGAAGCTCGTATGGGGTTGACACCATCCTCCATAAGTCCCAATTGATGCCTTGGAAGTAGAACTGCATCCTTCTCTTCCAATATGTGTAGTTTGTTCCATCAAATGTCGGAGGTCTAGAACCAAGTGTTCCTTCAAGGTTAAGGTTGTTAATCACCCCGTCACCCATTCTTCAAGACCTTGTTACGGTTCCTTGAAGCCTGCTCTGATACCAATTGAAAAACACTAGAGGGGGGGTGAATAGAATTTTTAAATATTTTAGCAATTATTTAACTCAAACAACCACAATTGAAAATGGAAGAAGGAGACAAGTGTTTAGAGTGGTTCCAACCTTAGCAAATACTAAGGTTGTCAGTCCACTACCCGATTGCTTACCCAACCGAGATTTTGAAAGTATTAATTTTATTACCTTCACAAGGATTTACACAAAATACAATACTTTCTTACACCCCTTGAACAGCCTTCACTTGAAGTAGATGCACCAACCCGAGGTAGCCTTCTTGAAGTAACTCCAAGCTCCCCCTTGAAGTAGCCTTCCTCTCTAGAAGTAACCTCCCGTTGCACCAGCCTTCTTGAAGTAGCTCAAGGTCCCCTTCTTCACCAACGAGATCTCCAACCTCTCCAATCCGCAGCCTCCAACCTAGGAGTAGCAAGGAGAGTACAAACAATAATAGAGAACAAGAAAGGAAAAAGGAAATTACAACTTATCCTTTTGTAGCACAAGGCTTGATTTGCCTAGATCAAGCATGTAGATCTCCTAACCAAAGTGTATGGAATAGTAATTTCAGTGGATAGGAGATGCTAGCCTTTAGGACACGAAATTTGAGCTAAGAAGGGAAGTAGCCAATTGTCACAATGCTCAATTTCTCACAAACAGGTTGCACAAAGTCAATGTATGCTCAAAGATTGCTCAAGTGTAAAAGCAAGTGTATATAGGTGTCCTAAGGCATGTCCTATTTATAGGAATGTCCTACAAGTGCTTAAGGACGTTCTAGACACTTTCTAGAGGTTTCTAAGTGCTTAACTAGCCGTTAGATATAAGTTAGTTGCTTTAACAATGACTAGTTAATTAATTCTGCAGTTGCTGTCAGAGACCATCTCGGTCGAGAAATGGTCGACCGAGACACCTACTCGGTTGTCGTTTTGTCGACCGACAGGCTCTCTGGATCAAGTGTATGCAACGTTTATCTCCAACTGCCAACTACATTGTCAGTTGTGTCTAACAGCTACTTGGGTCTTTCTCGGTCAAGAAGATTGTCGACCGAGAGTGTCTCGGTCGAGGAGTTAGTCGACCGAGATTGACCCTGTTTCAATTTTTCAATTAAAGCACTAAGTGTGTGTATGAGTGTGCATATGTGACACTTATTTGAAGGGGATGACCTATCTAAATGTGATGTTTAGCTAGGGAGAATCTAACGCTTGATTTACATGAAATCTAAGTACTTGTACATTATATATTTGTACAAGTTTTTACAAAGCGATTACATTTCATGAAAATATAAATATGTAAGCATATGGATTTCCCTAATTGCTTTGTCATCCACCTTATTCCTGCAACACTCAAGTAGCGCGTTAGATTTACAAGAATGAAATGTTTGTCATTATCAAAACAAAGGGATTTACAGATGTCCATTTAGCCAACATTTAACATAGTACCAATGATGCTATCACAGACATTTTTCTCAACGTCCATTACATCGATACAATGCCTGACTGTCAAAGAACTCCAATAAGGAAGATCCCAAAATATTGACTTCTTCTTGAATGAAGAATTGTCACTCCGTGTGGCCATACTACATTGTGATTTCTTACCAAATTCATTGACAATGTCTTTTACTCTTTCATAAACAACATCCCCTGGTATAGGTTTAGGTGCACTCTGTTCATCATTCCATCCATTGAATGCTTTGTGCTTCCTACGATACGGATGGAATTTTGAAAGAAACCTTCGATGACCAAGATATACAGTCTTGCCGCCATGTTTTAGTCTTATTGAATCAGTGTTTTCTTCACATATAGGACACACTTTAGCTCCTTTGACACTATATCCACACAAATTCCCATATGTTGGAAAG
Organism: Alisma plantago-aquatica; assembly: GCA_963693085.1. NCBI lineage: Eukaryota > Viridiplantae > Streptophyta > Magnoliopsida > Alismatales > Alismataceae > Alisma > Alisma plantago-aquatica. The sequence goes on along the minus strand of OY856412.1, from coordinate 577,590,231 downwards.
TCATTAATAGTGCAAAACAACATAGCGTGCAAACGAAATGTCTCTCTTGCTGAAGCATCATAGGTCATCACACCTTCAGCCCAAAGTTTCTTTAAGTCATCAATCAAAGGTTCAAGATAAACATCGATATCATTTCCGGGTTGTTTAGGGCCCGATATCAACAACGACAACATAACGTACTTATTTTTCATACACATCCAGGGAGGAAGATTGTATATAACAAGCATGACTGGCCAAGTGCTATGTTGGCTGCTCAATGTCCCGTACGGATTCATCCCATCTGTACAAAGCCCAAGTCTTAGATTCCTATCTTCTTCACCAAATTTGGGGTACAATAGATCAATCTTCTTCCACTGTGGGGAATCAGACGCATGTCGTAGGATCCCATCATTATTTTTCTTAACATCTGCATGCCACCTCAAATTCTTCACATCTTTTGGATTTGCAAATAAGCGTTGAAACCGTGATATTATAGGTAGATACCACAACACCTTGGCAGGAGAACCAGTTTTGGACTCCCCCAAAGTCGTCAATTTATACCGTGACGCACCACATTTTGGACAATCTTTCAAATCTACATAGTCCTTTTGAAATAATACACAATCATTCGGGCATGTGTGTATCTTCTTGGCCTCCATTCCCATTGGGCACAACATTTTCTTTACCTGGTATGTTGAGATTGGCAGCTCGTTTCCTTCAAGAAGCATTTCTTTCAACAAAGTCAACAATGAAGTGAAGCTTTTGTCGTTCCATCTATTGTTAGCTTTCAACTTATACAATCTCAACACAGCGCTAAGCTTCGTAAACTTAGCACAACCTGTGTATAACGGTATCTCAGCATCATGCACAATGTTTCTAAAGATAGGAGGTGGATCGGTGTGCTCTACCCTACAACTATCCAGCATCGCATCAACGATGTCTGCTGGAACTGGTTCGTTCACATTTACATCATCGAAGGCAATTTTTTCTTCCACCCAAGCACTGCTATCGACACCTACTGGTTTCGATTTTGAAATCTCTCCATGCCAGTGCCATTCTGTATAGCCTTGTACAATCCCGTTGCACATGACATGACTTTTGATTTCCTCACCAGTGTTGACTTTCAAGTTGTTACCGCAATGCCTACATGGACAGTAGAACCTATCTGTAGGTTTTTTCCTATGTTCCTCGGAAAATCTAATAAACTGATCAAGACCAGATATAAACTCTGGGGTGCAACGATTACGAATGGACATCCATGATCTATCCATTCTATGATCAAAGAGAAAACAAGTATATATTAGGAAACAAGTATATATTAGCAAAATATTAGGGTATACACTTACATCCTAAGTGTATAATGTGATGTCATTCTTATATATAATAAATGTATACCACCTATCCTAAGTGAGATTAGGTGTTCAAGAACAGTCCCAAACCGGGGACTATCCAAGATTTACTCCTAATGAGTCAATCTTGGACGGGTTTCTAGGCCAACAAACACATTTGATGTCATTCTTATATATAATAAATGTGTACCACCTATCCCATCCTTGAACACCTAATCTCACTAGTAAGTGTATAATGTGTATTGGGTTTTCAAGAAAATTTCGGCAGCATTTCCCCATTGTTCTCTAAGTACTTATGTACTTAGAGAACAAATGGGGAAATGCTGCTGAAATTTTCTCGAAAACCCAATACACATTATACACTTACATCCTAAGTGAGATTAGGTGTTCAAGAATAGTCCCAAACCGGGGACTATCCAAGATTTACTCCTAATGAGTCAATCTTAGATGGGTTTCTAGGCCAACAAATACATGTATGATGTCATTCTTTACAAATAATTTTAAATTTCAATAAAATACATAGTTACATATATGCATGTTCATACAATCATTATATTATAATTAGATTTGGGACAAAAACATATTAGAATTTATACATAATTCCAACTCTAATCAAATACATATAATGCATTTTTATCACAAGAATATAATCGATGAAAAAAAGTAGAGAAGGACCAACCTCGTCAAAGGGAAGAAGGCAGAGGCTCCGGTGGCTCTGGCTGGAGGAGTAGCTAGCAGCGACGTCGGTGGAGGAGCAGCTAGCAGCGATGCTGGAGAAGATGGTTGCGGCGGCACGAAGGCGGTGGAGGAGCACCTAATCTCAGGCGTGGCGGTGTTGGAGCATCTAATCTCAGGCGCTGGAGCAGCAGTGGCGGCGGAGAAGGGGGCGCGGCGGAGATGGGGGCGCGGAGAAGGGGAAGAAGGCAGCAGTAGTGGCGGTGGAGAAGGGGGCGTGGCGGCGCTGTCATGGAGGAAGAAGGAGCTTTCGTGGAGGAGAAATCGGCAGCGTGGTCGGGCAACAGTAGAGAAGAAAAGGGAAATCGACTCGCGATGAAATAGAAGAAAGGGGAAGAGTCGGGCGATCGCGGGATATTAAGTTCCCAAATAGCGTCAGTTGTTTGAAACAACCGACGCCTAAACATCTTTAGTGTCGGTTGTTTCAAACAACCGACGTCCAATTGGACAATATTTACACGAAATTGTTTGGCGGGAACCACTTTCAGCGTCGGTTATCAAAGGATAACTGACGCTGAAAGTGACACTTTTCACGCAAATTTTCATCACACATAGGCATCGATTTCTATCTACATAACCGACGCTTAAAGTGACACTTTTTTTTGCGTGAAAATTAGATTTCGTGGGCGACTTTAGGCGTCAGTTTGTTATTAACAATCGACGCTATATTCAAAGCGGTACCCGTGTCTGGATGATCTTCGAATATAGATGTCGTTTTGCCTAAATAACCGACGTCTAATATTTTAGGCGTCAGTTTTCCTAAAGAACCGACGCCCAGAAAAGCGATACTGAATGTTGTTTCTGTAGTAGTGATGATAGGGATTGTCATTCTTGGAGCTCCCTCTAAAACTCTTATTTTGGATCATAGAAATGACAGAAGGCTTAAGCTCGAAGTTTGCCGCATTGAACCGTGGAGTGACAACAGGACACCTGGAGTTGTTGGCTTTTGAGGATGCCAACTCCCTAAGCGTCTTTTCTTCCTCTTCCGAGTCGTCACTGTCACTCTCTCCCCGGCGTTGTTCCTGATCGTTCTGGTTTCTTCTTTTCCTCTGACGGTGACGGCGTCTGTGTCGGTGATGGCCCTCTTCGTACTCTCCTGAGTCTGGGTCTTCTTGTTGATGGTCACCGTCATACCAGTCATTTTCTTCAGGCGGGGGCGAGTCAGGCCTCCTCCCTTGGCGTTCACCTTCAGAATGGGGTGGTTCAATGCGAGGCGGCATGACGGCTGGAGTAGGTGCTCAGTGGAATGGGATGCCCCTTACTTCTGAGGTACCTAAAACGACATGAAAAACCAAGTTAGAAAATTGAATTATTAATTTTGTGCAAGAATGAGAAAAAGAAAAAGAAAAAGAGTGTTGTCAAGCTCATTTCTAAGCTTGAGGCACTGGAGTGTAGTTAGTGGATTCGGGTTCGTCTACAGTACCGCTTTTTCCTTGTCCCCGGCAACGGCGCCAAAAAGTTGACTGGCCTAAATCGCACGTCCTAAAATTGGAGGCGGATTTGAGGTAGTTGAGCTTTTACATTTATAAACCTGAATCCTTCTAGGCCCCCGCAACTTTATTTACGGGGTCGAACACAGGGACAAGGGGGTAGTGTTGAGAACACGGAATCGACACGCTACACTCCGGCAGGTATATAAAGAGATAAGTTCCCAAAAAGGGAAGCAGTAAGATGTCACAAATAAAATAAAGAAAACTATCTCCAAGTGGAGTTACAAGAGAGATTTAAGATTTTAGTCATTTAGCAGTTTTTAGGGGTTTTCATGCAACAGAAACAGAAAGATACTACTCGAGCTAAAGCGAGGTACGAAGGATGAAACTGCGGTAAAACAAGTGGCGGTAGAACCAGTCCTGTACCCCTCCTCTCGAAGCGGGTACCTCTAACAAGGCATCAGCGCCCCTCTCGAGGTCACTGGACTAAAATTAGAGTGGAAAGGTCACTAAGGCAATTCCGTTCCAGGCACTCTCATACTCCATAATAGGACCAAACGCTAGAGCCACAACACAACTCTCGAAGTTGTTGCGACGGGAAAACACGGTTCGTTAGCTAAGAGAAACGCGATCCAAACATGCAAGCTAGAGTTCGGATATCAAACATATCAGTCATCCAACGTTGTGCACCAAGCATAGAGCAACAAGTAAATAAGTATCTTCTATTCCCATAAACAAATAAAGGGTCTTAATTACAATGCGTAAGTAAGGAATTTAATGATAGAAAGTAAAGATAGGTATCACCTCCTTGATGTAGAAGGACGACAGGGTGCAGTAGCTCTCCTGCCCGATATCAGTCAGAGGCCTAGCCCGATACAGAGGTGTCGGGCGGCACACCCTCTCGGGCGGCACGCACCGACTGTCGACCGTATCGCTCAAGGACCCTGGCCGATACGCTCATGTGGGGCGGCACGCTCGACAAGCTAAGTGTATCGGGTTGATATCATGTCGGGCTAAGAGCTACGTATTACTGATGTCAGGCACTTGTGTCGCTCATCTACGTCGGCCGATATCGGCCCGAAGTGTCGCCCGGGACGGTCCTAAGTGAACTGTCCCCTCCCTCTCGGGATGAGGAGAAGCTCACCTAGTGTCGCCCGAGACAAGCACTGGGGCACGACACGTATGCTCTCGCAGTCTCCTCAGAAGATGGCTCAACTCCCAACTATCTGAATTCTAGAACTGTGAATTCCGAACTGTGGACTGTGGACTACCCAACCTGTCTTTTTAGCTCCCTGTAGCTGCTATTTATAGTCAGCTGGTTGGGGAGAATACATGGTGCTCGAAGCGCCACGTGGCTCCCTTATGCGCCAGTCGTTGGACGGGCCGATACAGAGGTGTCGCTCAACGTAGATGGTGTCGTCTATCAGTCGTGACGGGCGGCACGCCTTCCGGTGGGTGGCTGTGTCGCCCGACAAGCTAGGTTGTCGGGGCAAGCCGGGCTCCCTGTCGGGTAGAAGGAGTGTCATCCGTCAGCTTCTTCTCACGCGGTCCCTCTCTTTGTCTAGCGTCTTTGTGTCACCCAGCACTGTCGGGCAGGGGTTGTATTGGTCGTCAGGGAGGCCGAGACAGACTTGGACTTATTCATGGGGCGGAGCGGCCTTATTACCCAAAAATGAGGAAAAACCCTGCAAAAGATAGGAAAATTGGATTAAGAGCATTGCTTGGCCAATTATTGCGAAAGTGCATATAAAAGAGAGGAAAATAGCAGAAAAGGGCAGTTTTGATAACAGAAAAACAGTCTAAAATATCACAAAATTTGGTGTTATCAGTAGTATTTCATATCCAGTATTTGTGATATGAATGAACTCAAAATTTTCAACCATTTTAAATGTGTGCCTTTATATATACATGATTTGTAAATATCGCCTGACTTTTGAACAACATGACTACTCAGTTAGTTTAGCTTTATTAATTTTTAAAGATTTTAAGGCAACAATAGTGTTTTTGGTCAAGTTCTTACACGTGTTGAAATTCTAGTATTAAGTATGTAGTTGATGCCAGTATTACATGGCATCACACCCTCTCTTCCCCCAGATCTGACAGAAATTGATACCTCAATTATCATAGTCCTAAGAATATGTGACTATACAACAAGACTATTAAGTCACTTAAGTGAACCTACATCTTTGAGAGATGAATTGAGGTGCCTTCTTAGAAGTCCCATCACCTAGAATTTCATGCATGTAGTGACTCTTGTGGATCTCATCTCTTCCTCTATTTAACAACCTTCCTCTTCCACTGTAAGTATTATGGCTATAGAATTCAGTTCAGTTATGAATAACATGATGGATGGTTCATCTGATTGTACCTTGTTAGTGTAGAATATAAAAAAATGACTACAACTAGCACATTTTGCTTTTCATCTTTCAAGATCTTGAATCATTCAACCAAGTTTTATATTGGAGGTAATTGGAATTTTCAACATTGAGATAACAAAACCATCATATTGAAAGCTATCAAGAGAATCAAGGAGCGAGATAGCCAGTCATATTCCATTGATCACATATATTTTTAAATCACAAAAATGATCTTGTACCCTTATGAAAGGTCCTTAGTTGCGATTTCAACTCGATTCCTCAAAACTATGAAGATTATGAAAAACTTCTTATTCAAAGTGAGCAATGCCTCAAATGATGATCTGACCCAATAATTTCTTCCATCACCTCTTCAGTAAGGTAATCGGAAATCCATCCCTTGATTATGCCATTTGGTTCTCATCCATACTTTATGTCTTAGATTTGGAAGTATCTTTCATTAGGAGTGAGAAGTGAGGATTGATCTTTAGTTTTGTCTAGAAATCCTTCTAGGCAGCATGACTCTTCTATAGTTCACACTTGTGATTTCCACAATAGAAAGTTATCATAATTCAATTTGAGCGAAATTTGGACATGTTGAGTCCAACTAGATACAAATATAGGGAAGCATGGATAGAAGGAGATGGAACTGGTGATGTTAGAATCCATCTAATTTGTGAGAGAAGATGGGGAAGATGTTGGGGAAGAATGAAAGAACCCGAGGCAAGGACGATGCATGGCGACACTCATGGAGGATGTACATTAAGGGAAATGAGGATGATTCGATGGTTGACACAGACAAATACATGCGAACAATTCTTAAGATGAGAAGGGAAATATAGAGACATTGATCGCCATGGAAGGTAAGAGGAACAACTACTTCAGAGAATGTTTGTGCGATGTTGGAGAAGAGAAAGCATTGTATCAATTGCCCTCTTTTCGAATCGTCGAGATGAAAATCCTATCACTAGTTCTTATACCATGTTTGTGGAGGAAAGATGAAACCAAGCCAGAAAAGGTAGGGCAACTAGGACTGACCAGGACAAGTGGTCATGTTACTACTACTATTTGAGCATCATTAATGAGAAGATGGAAGTCAATGTGATACAAGGCTGCAACCAATTCAACAATTTAGGAAGAGCGGTAGCTCTGAAGACAATGAAAAGAAGAAGACCCAATTTTCATAGTTTTAATGGTGTGGAAGTTGAGCTCCATAATAATGTCATGGATGCAAGAGAAGTGGAAGCAATGAAGGCTGATTTGGTGGGCACGATTGAGTTCATCTTTAGTTGAACGGAAAGTTGTTGCAAGTCATGCCTTAGTCATGTATCGTTGGTGAAACCGGTTAATCACGCAACCGTTGGAAACTGAGGTCAAACCTGTCGTGCAAAAGGAAAGATTACAATTAATGTTACAAATCAACTTGGTTGTTTAAGAGACAGTCAAACCTAGCGTGCAAAAGAAAATATTACAACCAATATTACAAATCGACTTGGTTGTTTAAGAGACAGCAAATCTATTGAAACCTTTCGTAATCTTGGTCAACGCATGTTTTTTTTAAATGCGCTGCAATATCCAAAATCTGATTATAACAATGTCTCATTGCCCTGATACGGCAAAATTCTAACAATTGCTTGATTCCAAATTGCCTCGAACAGCAAAATTATAACAACTGCTTGATTTCTATTTCAACATAAATATATCTACCCGTCCTTGACACGCTGGTCCAAAAATTTGCACAATACGCCATAAGCCGTATCTTGAGTAAAAAAGTGATAACAGGAACTAAAGTTCAAACTTTCAACGGGAAAAAAAAAAGAGAAATGGCTAGATTGCAGCGGAATGACAATCACGTCTTCCGGTGGAGGAGCCGCTTCAACCCCGTAAAGACGAATACTCTCAGCTTCGGCCACCTCAACCGCCGCTGATGCCGGCGCCGCCTCCTCCGGAACGACAAGCACCCTGAGACAGGGTAGCAACGTGCTACCGTCGCAGTTTTATCGGCGTAGTCGTCCCGCGGACTGGAGACCTCCGCAAGCAAAGCTTGTTTCTGCTCCTCCATCTCCTCCAGCAGTTGTTGCAGCGCGGCGTTCTGCTGTGCCAGCCTCTGCGCCCGGACATGTATCGCTATCAGGGTCTCCCTTTTATCGTCATTTCTCCGTGCCAGCTCGATCACGGCGTCTGCTACCGCCGTAATTAATCCCGGCTGTTCTGTCCATTGTGCTGTTTCCTCCTCATCCGCATCGCTGACGGGAAGTGACCATGGAGCGCCTCCTTTTCCATCATCACCATCGGCCTTGGGCGTTATCTCGGCCTTGTTGACCTGATCGGTCTCGGAAGTGATGGTGGAGTCAGCGTCCTCTGCCATCCCAGCCGCCTCTTCCTCAATCTCCCCGCTGGAACCGATGTAGACAAACTTGGCTTTCCCTGATTGAGAAGAGTTATGGAGCTCAAGTTGCCTGAGAGGATCTCTGTAGGAGACTCCGTAGCGAGGGCCCTGCTGTAGCTGGACACCATCGACCTCGGCCTTTAGGCTGGTTCCGACAAAGGTTCCATCGCTGCGGCGCTCGTCTTCTAGTTTCATTGATCCAGAACAATCGAGAAAACGAGAAAAATCTATGACTTGAGGGATGTATGCTGATGCCAATCGTCACGCGTACCTGGCAATGTTCGTTGAGGATCCCATATATCGAGCTGGTTGCCGTAGAGAGTTGTCTGCGGCAAGACAGTCAGGAGGAAAAAGAAGCAGAGGGTGATCAAATCTGGGAGTTGAACTGCATTCAAGGCATGGTCGCGGAGGAGACGACCAGACGATCCAGAGGAGATTGGAACATCGGAATACTATTTAAATATTAGGGGATATTACAGAGGAGGCGAAAATAATATACCGTTTCGTTGTTTTCTTTGCTTTACTATGCTTATTAGTCGGTGTCTTTTGACAGGAAAAATTAAAACGGTATATAATTTTGGTGTCTTTTGTGTTGACTATGGGTTGCCAAATCAGACACAGTAGATATGCAACGGTTTTTTTTTTTGAAAGAAGAATGTGCGTTGTCGTTATGTCATGTTTGAAGCGTTCGAATGACAACGGTAGATATACACTAAGAAAACGCACTCACACGTTAATGTAAATTGGTAGATGCAAAAGAGTCATATACATATCTTATGAATGTAAATGTATAGTTTAATATGTATGCTTAGGAAGGAAATCTTTTTGTCAAAACTATAATGCATCTTAATTAATAGTTCATGGTAACTATAATTATATGTTCCACATATGTCATACATTCCAAAGAATAATGGAGAAAAAGCCGTAAACCTTAAAGAGGTGAATATTTCTAAGACGCTATATAAAGATGTTAACATAAAAAAACATGTTTGTAAGTTAGGAACCAATAAAAACAAAAAATAAACTGAAAAAGTTGATTTACATTGTTGTCTGTATTTTTTCGGGACTGATTATTGGTATTTATTGTGCATGTGAAAATATTATAAGAGAAATAAACATAATATCATGACTTTCAAATTAAGGTTACCTTTAGGCTCTCATTGGTTAGCATAAGTGGTAAGTTGCACAAAATCAAATTTCAACTTCCGGAACTTGTGTTCTCTTTACTTTCATGTGATTTGAATGTGAAAATTCCTACATGGTGTTACCTCATGTATTTTTTAAAGAAAACATAATAGTAAAGACTTTGGAGTTATTAGCGATGTAGCGGATGTTGCTAGCTAACATAGAACACATTCTACAATTAGAAATTCCAAATTTGTGTTTTACATATACTTAAAGAAGTCAACACGACTTAAGTTCTTGCCTTGTAGGAAGCCGGTTATGGATATTAGATAAGAATCTTGACTCCCTCAATGTGCGGCCACACAAGAAAAATCAAACGAACTCCCCCTTTGAGAAATTTTATCCTTCGGTGGGGCGTGGGGACAAAATACAATATTGTTTTCTTTGTAATTTCGTAACTAATCAAAGTAGTGCAACTTCTTATGGGTTATGAATATAGTATATTATGCAAGTTAGCAGTATGATTGCACAAAACACAATGTTAATGCAAATGAGCATGTATGAAGTGACGTTGGCGGTTGGTCAGCTCAAGTTCATCACAAATTGACTATAGCACTCCAATCTCTTTAACACATGAGCTGAAGCATTACAACCGTTCACATTTTTCTTTACTTGAGGAGTTTCACAGAGCATGGTATTCATAATGATAAATATAAGAAAAGAAACCATCACAAAGCAATGTATAAAAAGATTCTCATTTTAATCATAGAAAAAAAATGTAACACAATAGGCTTTACAACAAATATCTATTGCAAGATACAAAAGTATGTAATTTTAATTTGTCTACTCAGGTGTAATATGCCCTAATTAGCATATTCAAATTGCACATTGTTGTATGCACCTCAACTTGGGCCTCAGACTTCATGGTTAAGTAACACACCTTAAGTAATTCCATGTTGGGACCACAATTGGTCTTACTCTTCATATTCTCACATTAATAGAAGATTAACACATGATCTAGAGATTTATTAGACATTAACAATATCTCGGAAAAGGGTTTTGACATGCATTTATCATGTGTGTAAAATACAAGTGTATGTGTCATTGTAATATCAAAATAATTGAGTTCCCAGTGTCAAATTCATGAAGTTGCATGCTTGACACTACTAGTAACCAAAACCAATTATCCATGTCTATGTAAAAGATTGAACTAGTCATTTAAAACTAATAATTAAAATAAACAAAGCGATAAAAATGTTACGTAATATCCAAAGTCTAGATTCTCTAATTGCCACAATGTAATTTATACTAAATTTCATTCTATCCAATAGAAATTTAACATTTTTTATTCGAACTATGAATCAATAGATTGCATAACCCATTTTCATAGCGTAACACACTATTTAATTTAATCAACAAACAACTTTCTTCAAATTTATAGATTAAATAACAAAAGACATCTCTCGATACCTAACCTCAAAAATATTAGCCCTCCTTAGAAGTGTGATATTAACTATGTCGTAGTAATTTATCAGACATGTAACCCCATTTAGAAAGTTGTTATATATCTAAAGCATGCCCAAGGCGATCAATCATGAACATGGCTAATTAAAGAATTCTACTATTAATATTCAAGATTAAAATTTATTTTGGATGAAAATAGTCAAGTACACATTAGCACATGGCTACTCCCAATACCTAGAGAAGAGCGGGTATAATGAAATTCATAGAAGAAGAAAAATACAAAAATAAATTTGCATGGAAATGTGAAATCGTGTATAATAATGATCCCCTTTGAAGATGACCGCAAATGGATGAAATTTCAAGTATTGAAGCACTCCTTCAAGGTATTGAGACTATCCTTTTTCACTATCTCCATTATTTCTCCTCTTATCCTATGTTTTGTGTTTGGGTATGCAATCTCATGTGATGGATTTCATGACTTAGGTCACGTACAATTGTAAACCCCCAAGAGATAATCCTAATCTTCATATTCTTAACTCAAAATCATGCCCGTCAATACATTTATGTCATTGTATACAACATCTCTAATTTCTTGTTTGATAAGAACTGAGCTAGTACCACTGACTTGAGGGTTGGTGGAATGAAGATGTTGTTATGACATTTTGGGCATGCTATTGAGACCACTAGTTGGTGGTTGATAACACCGAACTAGGTTCTCATTGGAACATATATAGTTGGAGATCTTGACTTTAAAGTGTGACTTCAAGTGCACTTGCAGTGCATGGTCAGTGGTAATGAGATCAATCTATATGGTACCAACTTTTCTTGAATATAGTCAATAAATCAGAAATCAATGAACTGTACATTATTTCAAATATAATATAATAATTTCATGCCAAATGCATGTAGATAGATGAAATTGATGGTTAAGAGTTTCACATGCTTGTTTGACATATTATGAGTGAATTAGACACATATCAGAGAACAAAATCACATAAAATAGCCTATGAAATAAGGATAAAATTGTGTAAAACAAAATCCACTAAGATTGATTATCGCTCATCCTTGAGCAACACAAATCTAAATTTTGTTGATATAGTGAGAAAGAAGACAACTCAAATGATCTTAACCCTCCTAATTGCCCTCCAATTAATGGTCCTAAACAAACCCTTGGAAACCAAAAAACATGTAGCTATTCTACAACGATCAATCATGCTTATGACAGATGTCGACAACAAGATCAATAAAACACACAAGTTAAAGTAAGAAAAAAATCATGACCATTAGGACACATGCTTGATGTATCATGTTTTCTCCCTATATATATTGTCTGGTCAGAAAGATCATCCACATTGAATCAATTCTTCAAATAAACACGAATAATATGAAGTATCATGGTGGTGGCCTACCTTATAGAGAAATGGTGCATGGAATTGGTGGTATGAAAATAAGATTCATAAGAATAATTCAAACTATTTATGCAATAAAAAAACATGACTAAGAGGCAATAAACTTGTTCCTCCTATTGTTGTGAGTAAAAGTGTTGTGAATATGGATGAGATCACATGACTATTAGACAATACATTTCCAACCATGATGGGTCTCTCTCCCATTAAGTCATCAAATATGGTACTCTTAAAGTCTATTTCTAAAATTTACATGAAAACTCTCGTGATGGTTAACTTAGGTGTCTCATTCATTAAGCATGTCTTCAATTTGACTAATGCAAACAATTGTTTAGGTTTTTGCACTCCTAGACATGGAAAATAAGCTAAAAGAGTACACACTTTTGCACTTTGGATAATTGGATAAAATTTCAATATAAAGACTAATCCTAACTAACATTTTCAAAATTTACATCCACAAATACAATAGAGGGATGTATAGTAAAAGAAAAGAAAGGAATTAAACTTAAGAGCAAATGAAAGAACTAATGTTAAGAAATAAAACATGCAAGAAAAATAAATTAACTAAGGATAAAAAATAGAGAGACCCCTCCATAATACAAGGAAATACAATATTAGATACGACAGTGGATTTATTTTACTGTTATATTCCCCTTGGACACTAGATTACATGATCAACTAAGTAATGGGAAGGAGAGTTGCAAGGTTTATACCTAGACCTGGAGCAAGTCCAGCGACTATCCCTTGTTGTAGTGTGCTTCTTTCTTCAAGTTGCACTTGGTCGTCGTTGGAGGTGGCCTCATGATTGATCACCACGGATGGCGGTTGATTGCATCCTCCTAGTGGGTGGAAATAACCTCCTCACATCTGTAGTTGTCCCTTCTAGATGAATGGACAAGAAGGAGTTATCCCTTCTAGTAAACGTGCTAGCGTCGACTTGCTCTCCCAATTGTCTCTCCCTTGTTGTCCCTCCCTTTGACAGGTAGAAATTTCTTGGGTTCTCATGTTACCACAACTGTGAGAAGACAACAATTGTCGAAGCTTATTGTTGTGTCTCTAGAAAGCCTCGACTAACCCTCTATTTATAGGAAGGTCAGGGTTAGGAGTTCTAGTCTGAGCGGGAGTCCAAGAGATGGAATTTTATAAATTTTCTAGAACATTCCAACCATGATCCATTTAGTTCACCAATGAATTGGTCAGTTCACACATGACAAGATCATTTCAACCCTTGTACTGGTCATTTCACTATGTTTCCTAGTCACAGTTGTATTGACATTTAATATTTGATTAATTCACAACATGACATCAGCATCAATCCTTGATTAAATCTTATTGATCAATCAATCATTTGGTTCTCAACCTGAACTGGTTGGCTCACAGATCTAAGATGATTGGTTCACTTATTGAACTAGTCATTTCAAAGTTTTGATTGATAATGTTAGGTCAAATTGACCTAACACTTGTATTGATTGGTTCAACACTTGAAATGGTTAGTTCAACACTTGAACCGGTCAGTTCACAGTCCTATCAGTCAATTTCCAAACATTATTGTTTGAATTGAATACCTAACACTTTTATAATCAAGTTAAATATCATTCATGAATAAACTCCTATTATAGGTGTATCCTATGTGTGTGTCCCTATATGTTCCAAGTTATGTTGGCAGTGAATGTCCATAACCAACTTATGACATCACAAGAAATGAGTGGTATCTAGAAATACATCATTTCCACCCAAGTAATCAGAAAGTTGGAGAACAAATTTCAACATAGAATCTATTATTGGTGTTACACTGATTGTATTCTTCCTTTGTCACTAATATCCAGATTGAACTTGAGGCATGGAATCATCATCCTCTTCAATGTTCAATCATGTTTCTTTAACTGCAACAAACTGTGTATATGTAAGCTCAACATCACATAATGACTCACACCAGCATGGCCATGCCTTTCTCAATTTCGCTTATCAAGTGGCCAGGATATCAAACTCTTGTGGGATGGGAAAATCCCATCCACATCACTCAAAGTCATCCCCATTTGTCACAATGCACCCAAGAAAAACCTTAATATCAAACCTTGTTTAAGGTCACACTGGATGATGTCAAAGTATATCGAACGACATGTGATCAGTATAGTGATTTTAGGTCTAAGAACCACAATCACCACAATCACTATGAGAGATGATTCTGACTACCAATCATGATCTCTTGCATCACTCTCAAGGTGCGTTCGTCTGATACGCTATTCTCTAACAAGTATTTATGTTTTTGGTTTGATATCACATATCATGACTTAATGGGATTATGTCATCAACCAACACACACTCTAGTCTTATGTGTTATTGTTGTCTATTACTCTTTCACAATAACATTCGATTAGGGACATGACAAGAATGTATATACTCTTGACATCTATATGAACTCATTGTTTAGTTCCTCAACCTAAAGACATACGTAATTGAGTAACGCATTCTTGACATTTATTATGTAACATCATTATCTTATAACTGAATAAAATAGAATAAATTAGAAGATTGCCTTAATTATTAATCAAATAATTTATAAGATATGCCATTCAAATTAACATATGATTAGCTCTGTGGACATACATACCAGTAGACTACCACTTGCAATTAGATCCAATCACACATGGACTTAATCCCAAGTGATCTAACATGTCCTTCATGCTTCTTCTACAAAAGTACTTTTTTCAAGGGGTCAACCACATTGCTTTCAGTTGGTACTCTACAAATATTCAAATCTCCTCATGGTACAATATGTCATTTGAGATGAATTTCCTTTTTATGTGCTTGGAATGATGATGTGATCTGGGTTCCTTAACTTGTGCAATAGATCCATTGTTGTTACAATATAGATCAATTGCATTACTGATTCTTAGAACCACCCTAAGTTTTGAAATGAACTTCTTGATACAAACAACCTCCTTTGCTGCATTGGATGCAACGATATACACAACCTTAGTTGTATAATTATCAAATGGTCTTTCTGGGAACTCTTCCATCTTACATCTCTGTTGTTTTGGCAAAAAAAATCCAAACTATGATTTAGAGTCATCTTTGTCAGTTTTGAATCTTGCATCAGTGTAACTCTTTACCACCAACTCTTCCTCACCATTGTAGATAAGGAACTGATCCTTATTTCTTTTAAAGTACTAAAGGATGTTTGCATTGAAAATCGAATGACATTCATCTGGTTCTAACTGATACTGCTAGTCATACTCAAGGCATATGAGACAACTGGATGAGTATATAATATTGTGTACATGATATATCAACTTGTAGATGCATATGGAATCTTACTCATGTGCTCTTGTTCTTCACAATAACTGGGACATTGAGTTCTAGATATATTAACATCATGAGACATTAGTAAGTTTCCTCTTTTTGAGTTCTCCATATAGAACATTTTTAGCACTTTTTCAGTGTATGTGCTCCGGCTTAGACCAAGAAGCCTTCTAGATCTACCTCTATATATCTTTACTCTTAAAATATAGGATGATCCACCTAAGTCTTTCATAAATAATGTATCTCCTAGACATGTATTTACCATATGTAAAGTAGGGATGCCATTCCCTGTCAATAGTATGTCATCCACATACAATATGAGGAATAAAATCATGCTCCCACTAACCTTCTTGTAAACATATGATTCATCTTCATTTGACTAAAGCCAAACTCTTTGACAATTTTATCAAATCAAAGATTCTAGCTCCAAGATTCTTGATTCAATTTATAGATTGACCTTTGGAACTTACATATTTCATTTTCATCCTTTCAATTTATAAAACCCTCAGGTTGTGTCATGTACAAATTCTCAAGAAGATTCCTGTGAAGCGATGCAGTTTTAACATCCATCTTCCAAACCTCATAGTCATGATAAGCTTCAATTGAAAGCATGATCCTGATGGACTTAACCATGGCAACTGAAGAAAATGTTTTGTCATAATCAACATCTTGAATTTGTCTGACACCCTTTGCAACCAATCATCCTTTGCAAGTTTTTACATTACCATCCATGTCAGTCTTCTTCTTGAAGACCCACTTGCATCCTATGGGTTTTACCCCTTTAGGTGGAATCACCAAGGTCCATACCTTGTTTGTGTACATGGATTCCATCTCAGATCACATGGCCTCAATACATTTCTCCTACTGTGGACCCTTTAAAACTTTTAGGTAGATAGTTGTCTCATCATCAGTGACTGACTCATCGCATTCTTGAGTTACTAGATGGACAAATATATCTGGCTCAAGGTGTGTCCCACTAGATCTGTGAGGTTCCTATGTTACATGGGAATTTGAGATTCCACAACTATTTATGACTCTCTATGTTCCTCTTTACCTCTTTAGGTTTAATGTTTTCTTGTTGGTCTCGAACCTCTTTGAGTTCTACTCTCCTCCTACTGATTCCTTTGGAAATAAATTACTTTTCTAGGAACACAACATACCTAGAAACAAACAATTTGTTGTCAGATGGAGTATAAAAGTAGTATCCTTTGGATTCCTTAGGATATCCAGCAAAATAACATTTATCTGATTTGGGTCCAAGATTTTTGGGAAACTACTTTCTCACATAATCTTCACAACCCCAAACCTTCATAAAAGACACATTGGGACATTTCTCATACCATAACTCATATATTTTCTTTTGATCCGATTTAGATGATACACAATTTAGTGTAAATGCGACTGTTTCTTGAGCATAACCCTAGAAGGAAGTTAGAAGATTTGCTAAACTCATAATTAATCACACCATGTCTAGCAATGTGTGATTCCTTATTTTTGATATATCATTATGTTGCAGTGTTCCAGATAGATTCCATTGTGATAAAATATGACTGTCTCATAAAAGGTCCTCAAACTCTTAGATTAAGTATTCTCCACCTCAATCAGAATGAAGTGCCTTAATAATTTTACCAAGTTGTAGTTGTACTTAAATCATGAAATCCTTGAACTTTTCAAGAGATTCTGACTTATGTTTCATCAAGTAAACATAACCATACCTATTTAAGTCATCAATAAAGGTAATGAAGTATTGATAACCACCTCAAGCATTTGTTCTAAAAGGGCCACATCCATCAATATGTATGAGGCCTAATAGATCACTAGCCTTGTCACTGTTACTAGTGAAGGGAGTCTTTTTTGTCTTTCCTAATAAACAAGACTCACATATCTCTACTAATTTGAAATCAAAAGAGTCTATACAACCATATTTATGGAGTCTAGAAATGTGATTCTCATTGATGTGCACTAGATGACAATTCCAAAGATATGTTTTGTTTGAGTTATCGAGTTTTCATTTTTTGGTATTTGCATTATAAACATTTTTCTTTAGATCCAGTAAATAATGACCATAAGACATTGGGGAACTACCATAAAAGATCTCATCTTTTGAAATATAACATTGACCATTCTTTATATGAAATTCATATCCATCCTTGTTCATACAAGTTACAAAAAATAATGTTTCCATTAATGGCAGGTACAAAATAGCAATTCTCTAACTCTATTACGAGCCCTATGGGTAGAGTAAATTATAGGTTCCAACTACAATGGAAATAACTCTTGATCCATTTGTGACTCACAGTTCGACCTCACCCTTTTGTAAAGGCTTACTTCTTTTTAGATCCTACACATTCAAACATATGTAAGATCCACACCCAATATCTAATACCCAAGACGAAGAAGTAGACAAATTTATCTTAATAACATATATACCTAAAGTGTAGATCTCTATTCCCTCTTTCTTCCTTAGTTCCTCCAAGTAGAAAGGGAAATTCCTGTTCTAATGTCCAGGCTAGTGATATTGGTGACAATTGCCTCCCTTGGTTACCCCTCTCTTTGCTTTGAGTGCAGAAGACTTGGGCTTCTATCTAGCTTCAAAACTCTTCTTAGCTTTGCATTTTCCCTTTTATTTCACCTTTCCTTTGTTGATCTTCATCACATACTTGGGCTTGTCTTTCTTCATTTGCGCTTTAGCTATTCTCAACATGCCGAGTAATTCTGACAATGGCTTGTCAAATGATTCATGTAGTAGTTAATGACAAACTAATTCTATGACTCTAGCAGTGACTACAAAATCACATCAGTGCCCAACTCTTCACCCAAGGGAAATCCCAGTCCAGCAAGGCTTCCACATACCCAATTATCTTGAGCACATGGGGACCTACTAGATCTCCTTTTTCCAATTGCACTAGAACAATGCTTTGGAAACATCATATCTCTCTTTTCTTTCCATATCTTGGTACATGTTCTTAAGATGTGTTACCATATCAATAAAATTCAAGTTCTCATGTTGTCTCTACAACTCATAGCTCATTGAGCACATCATTAGGCACCTGACATCAACATCATCTTCAGAGTGATTCTTGTAAGAAACCATGTCAGCCTTAGGCGTAGTGGGAGTTCATCTGGCTATAGTATCTCTAGGACATAGAGCTTGTATTGTTGTATGAGAACAATTCTCAATGCCTAAGCCAGTCATGGAAATTATAAACATTCAACTTGTCCTTCTAAAGGACTGATCGCAAGGAAAACATGTTATTGGTTGCTATTTGATTATATAAGAAAAAATTTCAATTTGTCAAAACACTTTTGATTTGGGTTGATTAAAATAAATTTTGATGATATTTAGTTAGGCCTTTAATTAATTATCACACCCAATATTTTATTCAAATTGATAGCCCTCATATACAAATTTTTAAGATTGCAGCGTACAACCTTCTAGTGAGTGAAGACCCAAAACAATTGAGTTATTACCTGAGTAACACCAGCATCCATAATCAGTCATTGAGGTAGGCAACTTTTGCCAATTGCATGTTATACAATTCTTGGATATATGGTTTGCGCAAGGCTTTGCCGTAGTCATATGCATGCTTCTATGTACTTAATCTCATTAAGATTACCTAGTTAAGTCTGATCCAAAAGCCAACATGATAATGATGGACCCTACTTGATAGGTCCACATGACTACCATCACACTTCCACGATATGAACAATGTACCATGCTTGGTGTGCCCACACATAGTTGATCAAACTTATCATGTGTGTTTCTTATGGAAAGCATCTCAGACTTAATATTTGTTTTTATGGATTTTATATTTATATAAATATATATACATATCCAATCACCACATACTTATATGTACCTAATACATACTATATCCCACAAACAAAAAAGGCAATTATAAAGCACAAGTGATGGTTAATACTATGATTCCTTGGACCCACAACAAATTACTACCACCTAAAGTTTACATCATATTTAGTACCATGTCGTTGATGAAGATATCTGCTCAAACAAATCTGGGTCAATCGGTTCAACTCTTGAACTGATTAGTTTGCCTCCTGGTTAGTCGGTTGGTCTCTCCGATTGATTGTCTGGTCTCTTGCCTAAGTGAATTTGGGACACCTTCAGTCAATCGGTTGGGCCACCTTTAGTCAATAAGTTGGGTCACCATTCGGTCACTTCAACTCCTCATGTCGTCAGGCCTCCTCGTTCCTCCAGTCGATCAGTTCATTTTCTAAAATGAATAGTTTGTCTGGTGTAGAGCATCTTATTTGTCATAATATGAACTAAAACTATCCCAATCCTATTTAACATATTACATGGTAATAAGGAAACTTCAAGTTACATTAGAGGGGAGTATAGGGAGGAGATAATTAATATTTTTACATGTGGAAGAGAAGTTAGAGACTCAGTATGAAAATTGATATATATATATATATATATATATATATATATATATATATATATATATATATATATATATATATATATGGATTGTATGTAATATTAATTGGATATGCACATTGACCATTTAAATATTCACATATCATGTGATAAATAATTAATGAAAATCAAAATCTGATCATATCGACTAAATCTCAAAACATAGTAAATTGACTTGGCTCTGATACCACTATAGGGAAATATGCATCAGATATGGCAACAAAAATGAAAAAAAAAACTTATTACCATATTCCCACGATAGTAGATCACATAAATAACTATGTAATGGGAAGGAGGGTTGTAAGGTTTATGCCTAAACCTGGAGCAAGTATAACGGCTAACCCTTATTGCAGTGTGCTTCTTTCTTCAAGTTGCACTGGGACGACATCGACAGTGGCCTCCTGGTTGATCACCACGGACGACGTTTGATTGTGTTCTCTTAGTGTGTCGCAATGACCTCCTCACCTCTGTAGTAGTCCACGTAGACTACTGGGAAGTCTTATCTTTCTAGATGAATAGATAAGAAGTAGCTTTCCATTCTAGTCGACGTTCTAGCATCGACTTGCTCTCCAAAATGTTTCTCCCTTGATGTTCCTCCTTCTGACAGGTAGAAGTTGCTCGGGTTCTCACATTACATCAACTGTTAGAAGACAACAATTGTCATAGCTTATTTGTATGTCTCCAGAAAGCCTCAACTGCCCCTCTATTTATAGGAGGGTTGGGGTCTGGAGTTCTAGTCTGAGCGGGAGTTGAAGAGATAGAATTTCATGAATTTTTTGGAACCTACAAACCATGAACTTCTTGATTCACCAGTGAACCGGTCAGGTCACACATGAGACGATCAGTTCAACCCTTGAACCAATCGTTTCACTATGTTTTCCATTTACAATTTTATTAGCATTTAACATTCAATTACTACACAACATGATGTCAACATCAATCCTTATTCTAATCCTATTAATGAAAGAAAAAGTCAATTCACAAGTTGAATTGATCAGTTCACAGATATGTGCAATCAGTTCACTTATTGAACCAGTCTTTTCAGAGTTCTGATTGCTAATACAGGTTCAAATTGACCTAACATTTGAATCGATCGGTTCAACACTTGAACCAGTTGGTTCATAGTCATGTCAGTTAATTTAAACATAATTCATGAATATACTCCTATTCTAGACGTATCCTATGTGTTGTAGGTTCCAAGTTGTGTTGGGAGTAAATGTCCATAACCAACTTATGATATCACAAGCAATGAGTGGTAACTAGTAAGACATCATTGCTACCCAACTAATTGGAAAGTTGGAGAACAACTTCAACCTACAATATGTAGTCATTGTTACAATTATTGTATAGTTTCTTTGTCACTTATATCTAGATTGAACTTGAGGCATGGAAGTGTCATCCTCTTCAATATTTAATCCATGTTCCTTGAACTAGGGC
This sequence comes from Alisma plantago-aquatica, assembly GCA_963693085.1. Taxonomy (NCBI): domain Eukaryota; kingdom Viridiplantae; phylum Streptophyta; class Magnoliopsida; order Alismatales; family Alismataceae; genus Alisma; species Alisma plantago-aquatica. Next base: position 577,568,816 of record OY856412.1, on the reverse strand, counting down.
AGACTGTCTGAAAAATATGTAAGCTCAATATCACATATTGACTCACATAAGCATGGCCATGCATTTCTCAGTCTCTCTTATCAAGTGACCATGATATCAAACTCATATAGGAGGGACAAATCCAATCTACATCTCTCAAAATCATCCTCATGTGTTACAATGCATTGGAGCACCACCTTTATAGAAACCCTTATTCAAGGTCACTGTGGATGATGTAAAAGTATATAAAATGACATGTGATGAGTGTAGTGATTTCAGGTCTAAGAACCAAAATCAACACCATCACTATGAGAGATGATTCTGACTATCAATCATGGTTTTCATACATCATTCTCAAGGTGGGTCTGTCCAATACACTATTCTCAAATAGGTATCTATGTGCTAAGTTCGATATCACATATTAGGACTTCATGAGATTTTGTCATCAACCAACCACACTCTAGTATTATGTGTTATTGATGTCTATTATCCTTCCACAATAACATCCTACTTGGGACATAACAAGAATGTATATACTCTTGACATCTATATGATCTCATTGTTCATGTTCTCAACTTGAAAACATGTGTCATTGAAGAATATCATTCTTTAGACATTTATTATGTAATATCATTATCTCATAAATGAATAACATAGAAAAAATTGGAAGATTGCCTTTATTATTAATCAAATCCTTTATAAGATATGCCATTAAAATCATCATATTATTGGCTCTATGGGCATACATAACAACACACACACCCAAGCTTGAATTGATAAATGTCCACTGTGTTGAGAATAAAACTCAAGGATGGAATGGGAGTACCCAATATCACGTGTCAAGGGGGAAGAAGGTAGAAGGAGACAAGTCTGTATACAAATGGTAAATGTTCTAGTGAAACTAGGTGGGTAAGCAGGCTGTGGTGGTGGTTGAGGGTACCTACTAAAGTTTCCTTGGTAGAAAATAAAAGAGTGTCTTGGAGAATGTTGCACTCTCTCCAATCGAGTGTGGATGTTCTTTTGATTGTATTGAAGTAGGAACTCTTTATTGAAAATTTCTTGTTGGTGAGTGAATATCTTCTCTTTATTATGAAATTTCTACTCCAAATAGTTGGTGAGTTGAGACACTCAGTGGCAAAGAGTTCTAATGGGAGGCACCATGGTGACTAAAAGTGTAACAAGGTTGCCTTCGCGACCTCATTTTTGTATATTCTTCCTCCATGAATTCCTCCTCCACATCAACCTCATCTTCATCTTGCCCCTCATCATGGAGGAGAATCCTTCTTGTAGGGTAGCTTTCTTGTTGTAGAAGGAGGTAGAGAGAGAAGGATCTGAATGTAGTTGCACCACCTAACCATTGAAGAGGGATACTCAAAGTTTATCATTAAGTAGTTCTACAGGAGGAGTTTCTTGGGTATGGAGATTATCAAAGAATCACCCTCCTATATATAGATGAGAAACATATCATCAATGAAAAGTTGGTACCACTGAATATGGAGTAAGTGGTACCAAAACCAGTGCATATCCATGTACTCTTAGTATCCACTAATGGTACCAAGTCTTCTTTAATGTTGGTGGTACTGACTGAAAGAGAGGGATAGTTGGTGGTACTAACTTGTGGTGAAGGCTACATATTTGTGTTAGCGGTCATTCAATTGATGCACTTGTGTCTATTTAATCACATGCAATAGATTCTTGTCATGACTAAACTCAATCGTACTGACTTGTTGGTCAGTGCCACCAAAATTATCCTATTATATTAAATAAAAGTGATGTTTATAACCATTAAATAAGTTTAGTGGGACCATCTATAAGTTTTTTTCCACTAACACAGTTGTCTGTGCTATTGAAATTTTACTATATATCCCTATATCAATAGCATGCTAGATGAGAAATAGGTTTGGTGGAACTAACTGGTGTGTTGGTGCTTCTCCTATAGAATTCTAGAAAACACTTAGGTAGGCCAGTATATGAGCTTGCTGGTACCATCTGGTGTGTCTATGCCACCAAGTTTTATGTTTAAGATTCTTAGCCAAGTTCTCCAACTTTTGGTGTCGATGACCTTGTGTAGATGGTACTAAATTTCCCTATTCCTAAATAGGTAACACACCCATTAATGCATCTCATTCTTGCATCAAAGCTAAAATTGAAAAACAAGTGCGAATATGAAATCAGAAATATACTGTAAGGAAAATCCTGAAAGCAATACATAAGATGTGGGTTCCCTCCCACCAGTGCCATTATTTAATGTTGTATGTTTGACATCTTTTAGGGTCAATTAACAAAACAAATTAGCATTAGTTATTCCTGGTCTTTAATGATCCCCTCAAATAGTGTTTTAGTCTTTGACCATTAGTCCTAAAAACATGAGAGTTGTCACTCACATCAAAAACTCCATCTGAATCGACCTTAACTTCTTCTTAGGGGGAACTCCACATTGATCAAAGCTTTATGAGATGCAACTTCAACCTATAACTAAAAAGAAGCACTCGCTATCATAGATGGAATTGTCTATGAAATATGTCTTTCATGAATTTTTTTCTCTCATTATATAAACTTGAGTTCTCGTATGCACCAAGGAGAACTTTGTCAAGAGCATTTAGTTCCGATATCCTTTTTTTTCAACTAGAAATATGTCAAAGTTCAATTTCTTTAAGGACCGTGATCTTACTCCACAAGAAGAGGAATACCCTTCCATAAACCAATCTATAGGGATTATACCTATTGGATTCTTTGATGCTATCATGTACGCCCACAATGCATCATTTAGTTGGATACTCCATTTGTGTGAGAATTTAAAATTATCTTCTCCAAGATCAATTTCACCTCCCTATTTGACATTTCCACCCTTCCTTTGCATATGGGGTGGCATGTGTTACCCAAATTGTGTGTCACCCCATATTCTCAATAAGGACCAAATTGTCCACTCGTAAAATGCAAACCCCATCACTAACAATCACATGGGGCACTTCAAACTTGTAGAAAATGTGATACCTGATAAATCTAAATATGACATGTTCATCATTCATGTGGGTTGTTGCTAACACCCACTTTGATACATAATCAACATGTAGTTTTATATACAATATGGTTTGAGGAAACAAACGGGATCATGAAATAAATGTCCCATACATAAAAAACTTTGACTCATATTAGATGTTCATGGGTGTCTCTTGCCTCTTAGAAATGTTTCCAGTGTGTTGACATGCATCACATTCATATGGACAATAAAAGAACATTCTAGAACATTAGTTTACATCCTAGAGATGGTTTGGTGGCCTCCCATGGTTAGGGAGTGATATTGAGCCAAAATTATCTCTACCTCCCACTTGGGTATGCACTTCCTCAGTATCCAATCACCACATTGCTTTAGAAGGATTGAGTCATCCCAGATAAAATATTTAATGGAATGAAAAAAAATTCTTTCTCTCTTAATAATTATAATCTCCATGAATCACTCCACATGCTAAGTAATTCATAATATCAACATACCACTAATCATGACTCCCAAAAGCTAATAATCTCTCATTAGGAAAGGTCTCTGAATAGGGATTTCTAACTTCATATCCTCTACTCTCTCCAGGTGAAAGAGCTGATCAAAGACCAAGTTTTTAGTTAATGTCTTATCCCTAACCTCTATATCAAACTCTTGAAAGGGCAAGATCCACCTAATAAGATGAGGTTCTTCTTCATGTATTTGCAGAAAAATATTTATTTGCTATATGATCAGTCCACAATATGACCTTGGTCCCTACAAAATACTAGAAAATTTATCAAAGGAAAAAACCATAGCCAAAAGCCTTTCTCTGTTCTGGTGTAATGTAATTTTGCATCGTTTAAAGTGCAAGAGGCATAGTAAACAACCAAAAAAGCTTGATCTTTGCATTGTCCTATCACAACTCTAACGGCATTGTAACATCCCTGACCTGGGTTATGAGTTAACCCTAGGTGTTTTGCCTAATTATGTAATTAAGATATTGGTTATTATCTTTTTGCATGTAATTAAGTTCCTGAGGAACATACTTTTCCTTTTCTGTTCCTTTTAAACAATGTTGAATTGATTGTTTTGTAATACAGGGACCTATGTGCAATTTACCCAGTTAGAAGGGTTAACCTGCAATTTGCACATGTTGAGATGTTACTCTGATGTTGAGACATCATAAGAATGATTATGGTAAAGTTTGAGGGATTTCCCAAGCTTGAGCACCAAGGTGCAGCTGTGGAAGCAATCCCTGTGCTTGAAACCCTAAATTGGAGTAAAGTGCAATTTACCCAATTTGAGGGGTGCAACTTGTAAAATACACCATCTAAAATATCTTGTAAGACTCTTGTCATCATTTATAGAAGAAATGATTAAGAAGTCACTTCAATTGAATAATCATATAATGAAAAACACCTTTGTGATTGAATAATCAAGGTGTAAGTACTATAGCCCTTTTATGTGTGTGCTTTAGTAATAAGTTGATCTTCTTGCCTTCATTTCTTGACCTTAGAAGAAGGTTGTCCTTAGAAATAAGAGTTAGGGTTGAGCAAAGAAGAAGGGGAGGACTTAGATGAGAAAATGAGGAAAACCTATGTACTTATGTTGAAATTCCACCCAAGTATATAAGCCCTTTTCCTCACTTAGCAAAGGAATGTTTCTTTCGTTTCCTTCACTGTTCCCCCTTGCTCAACCGACTAAGGAGAGCTCTGGAGCTCAGGAGGATGACCAGGGGAGTGCAAGGTAGGTTTGGATCCTTCCTTTTTCTTAAATTCTTGGATGAAACTCGAATTCAAGGTCAAATTCATGGCTAGCTCACTTAGCTCTATCTTTCTAGCCATCTCTTCTCAACTTTCCTTGGAGGATTCACCTTGGCCGACCTGTGGAACTTCTAGGACGCCATTAAAGGCTTGGATCTCGAAAGCTTGGAGCTCAAGGAGCAAGATTTAGGCGGGTTTTATAACTCTAAACCTATGCTTTGTTATATACATCTTTTCTATGCTTTTAGTTGCTAGTTCTTCTTCTTCCCTATCTTCCCTTGCTTCCTTGCAAGCCAATCCGTGAGGAACTGTTGCTGTTCTTGAGCTAGAAGATGAGCGCATTATTTCCTATGCTTATCCACAGTTTTCCACTTTACCATACGACCTCAACCAATTGCCCATACGGTTTACAAAACCGTTTCGTGGGCAAACGGTTTCAAGGTCGTATGAAGGAATACGGTCTCAAGACCGTATGGCCGCGTTGACCAAGCATGGAACGTATGGGAATCCTGTTAATAATTATGAAGGTTAATCACCCACAAAATTTGAGAGGTTAACTCCAAAGGAATCGTGAGATATAGGCAAAACAATTAGCAAATTCAATTGAATTTAGTCCTGATTTTCAATCTGCTTAATTTGCCCTTTTTGGGCAAACGGTCTCAAGACCATATAAGATGGTTGACTAAGCGTGGACCGTATGAGATTACTGTTCATATTGATGTTAATTAATGACTCACCAAATTTGATGGACTAATTCCAAACAAGTTAAGAGTTGAAGGTTGATTACTAGGACAAACCCTAATTGAAATCAGTGCTGAAATCACAATGAGCTAATTTGAAATTTTGGGTTGATTAGCCCAAACAGTCTCAAGACCGTTTGGGGAATCATCCAAATGGTCTCAAGACCGTTTGGGGATCACCCAAGACCGTATGGAGGTCTGGGGTCAAGTATAGTTGACCAATTGAAGGTACAAAGATACCAAATTACATAGCAATTAAGTATTGATGTAATGATCAACTCAATAAATCAAACCTTGATGAATTTTCACTATAGTCCAAAGGATGGATGGGCAAACGGTCTCAAGACCGTTTGGAACTCATCCAAACGGTCTCAAGACCGTTTGGTGACAACCCAAGACCGTTTGGAGGTCTAGGGTTAAAGTAATTTGATCAATTGAGGGCCCAATTACAATGGGTTATTGAAATAATCAAATTGTTGTTTTGTGACTTAATTAAGGTTCAACCCCTATCAAATCAATCTAGTTTTTGATGAATTCTTGGGCAAACGGTCTCAAGACCATTTGGAGGATATCCAAACGATCCCAAGACCGTTTGGGCCATGTTTGAGCCCAATTGGAGGTCAATTGATGGGTTCAACTTCGAATTGATTCACATTGTTGAGTGTTGATGGATTGAACGTTTATAGACCTTAATTGAATCAACTCCAACCCTAATTGGATATCAATTGAGGGTCAATTGAGTGACCAATTGGTTAAGGCTAACCCTAATTGTCTCAATTGATAAGTGGTTAGCAAGCTTGAGACCAATTGAAGGCTTCAACATAGGAAACCCTAATCGAGTTTACCCTTTGAACCACCTTGGAGGTCCATACGATCTTGAGCTTTTGAGGGCATTCGACCTCAAGACCGTATAAGGTCATTCGACCTCAAGACTGTATAAGGTCATTCGACCTCAAGACCGTATAAGGTCATTCGACCTCAAGACCGTATAAGGTCATTCGACCTCAAGACCGTATAAGGTTATTCGACCTCAAGACCGTATAAGGTCATTCGACCTCAAGACCATATAAGGTCATTCGACCTCAAGACCGTATAAGGTCATTCGACCTCAAGACCGTATAAGGTCATTCGACCTCAAGACCATATAAGGTCATTCGACCTCAAGACCGTATAAGGTCATTCGACCTCAAGACCGAATGAGGGTAAATGGTCTTGAGTGTTATATGGTCTTGAAGTCAATCAAACCTTAAACGGTCTACAAAGCTTAAACGGTCTACAACCTTATACGATCTCAGGATCGTTTGAATGTTGAAGGTGTGAAACCTATTGGAGACTTTTGAAGTTAAGTCTGCCTAATGCCTTGAAGGCTTAAATGGTTTAATAGTTGTTCAACCTGAACCCTAATGATACCAAAAGACACTAATGGTCAAGTGGTTAGTAAATTAACCCATGATGATGATCAATGTGTAATTTACCATAATACCCTTGAAAGGTTCAATTGAGTGAAACCTTGTTCTAATCAAACCATAATCACTCAATAGTGGTGATTTGGTCTATGTTAATCAAAGAGGACTTAACCCAACCTGATCTAGATTGGTGTTATCACCAACTACAAGTATGAGGAGAGAGAAAGTATCTTAAGAAAGAGAAAGTACCCTTTTTTGATGGAAATTCAAGTAAAGTACCTTCAATACACATGAATGTGCATGATTAGGGTATGATCCACCTATGCGAGATCATGGAACCCTAATTATGATAAATGATGAATCTTAAGCTAATCTGAGAGAACCAATGATGATGTTCCTCATACATGACAATGTTATGAGTTCAACTCACCATAATGTGAATAGTAAACCCTAATTCAAGGGTGATGACATGTAATGTGAATAGTAAACCCTAATTCAAGGGTGATGACATGTAATGAGAATAGTAAATCCTAATTCAAGGGTGATGACATGCAATATGAGTAGTAAACTCTAATTGATGAGAATCAGAGAACTTAGCTCTTATGACAAGAGTGGAAAGTATATTCTTGTTTTGAATTACCTTTATTAGTTAAATTAACCATGCAGGTTCTGATATGAAGGTGATCATATCCAGGTATGAGTGATGATACTATATTCATTGAAAGCATGTTGTTAGCTTTATGAATAGTAAAGTATCTTGATGCCTTGTCAGTGGCATCCTATGTTTTAATGGGCTGTAAGAGCCATGAATACCATCAAGGTCATGCTTTAGAGATGACTTGTGATGAGTATACTGAGAAATGATGATTTATGTGAGTTAGGTTTGTTACATTTAGTATTCTACTTTCATAGCTGTTATGCTACTGTTATTGTTTGAAGAACAATGTATGATGTAAAAGAATACTGAATGCACCTAAGTAATCAAGTGTAATGTAGAGCCCTGATCATAGATCCATCATTGTCAGAGATCAAATGATGGTGAAACAGGTTTTCCTAAGGGAACTCCTGGATCACATACTGTTATGTATGTGGGGTATATGGATGTGTAGAACCTTACATCCTAGTGTAGGAACTTGATGTAGATATGTAATCCGTCAATCCTTCACTACAAATCCATACTGCATCAGTAGCAGGTAAACACGAAATCTCCTGATGATGAAGAAAGCACAGATACCACATCAGTAGAAGGTAAACATGAAATCTCCTGATGACGAAGAGAGTACAGAACGCCACTGTAACTCTAAAAATAGTGAAGGACCAGATTACCCTGGTGAGATATAATAGTAGAGACACAAGATGTCCTACAAGTGATCCTCTTACTGACTGAGGAAGGTGAAGGTCATGAGAATCCGGCTCTTTCGATGACCTAGTATGATACTAAGGCACTTAACAGTGTTTGGTTGGGGTATGAGTGGTAAACCTCATCTCCACAGGGCATAATAATAAGAATGTTTGAAAAACATAATCTACAGCGTAGTATACCTGTTAAAGGTAACTATGAGCTAATTGATTGATGTTACACTGTATAGTGCATATGTTCTTTATGCTTTATAAATGTTGAGCTCTTGTTTACAACTGCAATTGCTATTGAATACTTTGAAAGTTTTTACTGATTAAGTTATTCTTTGATGTTATAATAAAGCTTTTGGCGGAGAGTTATAACTCTCGCTGGGACAATTATGTAAAATTGTCTCACCCTGTAGATTTCAACTTGTTAGGTGGACGTCGGAGACGGAGGAACAGGTCTACAGGTGACCAGTCCCAGCAGCAACAGCACCAGGAGCAGCAGTAAATCTCAGGTGGAGATTTAGCCTGCCATGTGGTGTAGTTAGAGTCAGTCCTATGTGTCCTCTGTACTCTCAGGTCTTGGAGTCTTTTGGTTATGAGTTCTTGAGATTTTGTATCTTGTTGTATATAATTACTCAAGAAGTAATTATCATGAGATGTAAACAGTTTATCTCCTTTTATGAATGAAGCTTTATGGATTCAAGCTCTTGTCTCGAAAAGTTTTAATTTCCCGTGATTTTTGTCTTCCGCTGTTGATCGATTCGCTTCCGCTAAGTTTAAATCATGTTTATATCGTGGTTTGGAGATCAGAGCCCACAATTAGTGGTATCAGAGCTCTAGGTCCGTTGAGTCTACAGAGGCATAAGACTTAGGATGTCGAGTCTATCCTTAGTATCTCTTCCTTATCTAATAGAATCTTCTGCTCCTCAGGAGAAGAAGATACATAAGGACGACAGAGCCACATGATGAGTACATGGTAGAGAGTAGTGCTAGTGCACCTCGAGGTGGTGCAAGGGTTCCAGAAATAGAACAGCCTGCACCTGAGCCACCCCAGTTTGACCCAGCTGATATGGGTAACCCAGCAGTTCAAACGATGTTTGGGCAATTTATGACTGCCATGACACACATCACCGACAGGATGCCCATGCCTACACCTAGGGCACCTGCCCAGCCCAAAGGACAAGGTATCGGTAAGACGTTCAAACGACTTCGTCGTGTCGGAGCTACCGAGTACTTTGGGACTGCTGACCCCGCAGATGCTGATCTGTGGTTAACAAAGTTGGAGAAGGCTTTCAGGATTCTTACTATCCCAGAGGCTGAGAAGGTTAGACATGCTGTCTATCTTCTCAAAGGCAGTGCTGGTCACTGGTGGAACATGGAAGAGCAGAAGAGACCTGGAATAGAGTTCTCGTGGGAAGAGTTTCGTCGGGAATTTATCAATAGATATTTTCCAAAGACCTTCCTAGATGAGAAGATCTCTCAGTTTGAGAGATTGAGGTAGGGCATGATGAACATTAGCGAGTATGAAGCTAAGTTCATGGAATTTATGTGGTTCTGTCCACACATGGCTGCCACAGATGAGGAAAGAATCAGGAGATTCGAGAAGGGTTTGAATGCTGATATGTCAACCCCTGTGTCTGCCTTAGAAAACCGAGAGAGATTCTCTACCTTCGTTGAGTCAGTCCGAAGGATAGAGAGATCTGTGGTTGAGAAAAGGCAAACCCAGAAAAGATATCCACAGTTCCAGGGTTCTTCATCTAGGGATTTCAAGAAACCTAGATTCTCTGCACCTAACCCTCCACCACCCAGATCGAGTTCTCAAACTCAATGGTCACCAAGCAGAGGTAGAGGACGGAGTCAACCGCTTTAAGGGACTCACAGTTCTGCATCGATGTCAGTTACTGGACCACCCCGACCACAACAACAGGAGAGGAGATGCTACAACTGTGGTAAGGTGGGACACTTGATGAAGGATTTCCGTTCTAGGCCTGTCAGTGTGACACAGCCTCCAAGACAGAATCAACAAGGATCTCAGAGAATGCAATCTCAAGGAGCAGCTCGAGGACGTGGACAAGCGTCTCAAGCTGGATCATCAGCACCACCTCAACACCAGGCGACAACGAGGTTCTATGCTATGAACCCACCAGATGCAGTGGTCAATCCACGGGTAGTGGCAGGTCAGATGGAACTTTTATATCCTGATATGTCTACATCCTGTGTTGTATCTGTTCTGATTGACCTGGGTGCTACGCACTCTTTCATCACTCATAGAGTGATTCGTAACTGCAATGTGACTGTTAGTCATAGGGCAGATAGTTTGTTGTTGGAGACTCCATTGAGTGGGTCTACCATTTTGCAGGAGGTATGCTCTCCCTGCATCCTCTTCTTTTCTGATCATCGCATTCAAGTGGATCTTATACCACTTGATATGCAGGGATTTGATATAATCCTCGGGATGGATACCTTAGAGAGGTATAGAGTTGTCTTGGATTGTGAGTCCAAGTTGGCTGTGTTTGCTGATGAAAGCAACACATGGATCTTTCAAGGTGAAAGAAAGATTCTGCCCACCTGTCTTGTGTGAGCTATGGTTGCTGATAAGCTGATGAGGCAAGGATGTTATGCATTCTTGGCCCATGTGGTAGATGTTACCAAGGAAAGTTCCAATCCTACGGAAGTTCCCATAGTCAGGGAATTCGAGGATGTGTTTCCTGAAGAACTTCCTGGTATACCACCACTTCGGGAGATTGATTTTGAAATCAATCTGATCCCATATACGAAACCCATAGCCCAGAATCTGTATAGGATGGCGCCTGCCGAGATGGAAGAACTCAAGAAACAGCTTCAAGAGTTACTTGAGAAGGGTTTTATCCGACCAAGCACTTCACCTTGGGGTGCTCCGGTCTTGTTTGTTAAAAAGAAAGATGGGTCAATGCGGTTGTGCATTGACTATAGACAACTCAATACAGTAACAATAAAGAACAAGTACCCTCTGCCGAGGATTGATGATCTCTTTGACCAGTTGCGTGGTGCAACAGTCTTTTCAAAGATAGACTTGAGGTCTGGATATCATCAACTTCGTATTAAGGATAGTGACATACCCAAGTCTGCCTTTAGGACAAGGTATGGTCACTATGAGTTCACAGTTATGTCGTTTGGACTAACCAATGCACCAGCTGCATTTATGGAACTCATGAATAGAGTTTTCTGACCTTTCCTTGATCACTGTGTTGTCGTCTTCATAGATGACATTCTGATCTATAGTAAGGATGCTCAGCAGCATGAGCAGCATCTTCGCCAAGCTTTGACCTTGCTAAGAGAACACAAGTTGTATGCTAAGTTTAGCAAGTGTGAGTTCTGGCTGCCAGAGGTATCTTTTCTAGGACATGTGATATCTGCCTCGGGAATTCGTGTTGACCCTACAAAGGTAGAATCTGTTCTACAGTGGGAACAACTGAAGACACCGACGGAGATTAGAAGTTTCTTGGGGTTAGCTGGCTATTATCGAAGGTTCATTAAGAACTTTAGTTCTATAGCCTTACCTTTGACCAAGTTAACCCGGAAAGATATTCCTTTTTCTTGGAGTGATAAGTGTCAACAGTCTTTCCAGTTGTTGAAGGAGAGGTTGATAAGTGCACCTGTGCTTGTGCTACCTGAACAAGGAAAAGGATATGTAGTCTTCTGTGATGCCTCCAAGAATGGACGTGGATGTGTGTTGATGCAGGATAAACAAGTGATTTCTTTTGCTTCCCGACAACTTAAGAAGCACGAGGAGAATTATCCGACACACGATCTGGAGTTAGCTGTTGTGGTTCATGCTTTGAAGATCTGGAGACATTATCTCTACGGAGAGACATTTCAGATTTTCACTGACCATAAGAACCTTAAGTATATCTTCTCTCAGCATGAGCTTAACATGAGGCAACGTCGCTGGATGGAGTTAATCAAGGACTATGACTGTACGATTGATTACCATCCAGGCAAGGCCAATGTTGTTGCAGATGCCTTGAGTAGGAAATCAGTAACATCAACCATGGATAGAGCACAATTAAACTCTTTAGTGTGCTCTAAGAGAGATATGTTTATCTCTTTAAGGCAAGACAATGTACAGTTGAAGGTGTCATTGTTAGCTGGGTTGTTAGCTGAGATGCATATTAAACCTACCCTAAGAAAGCAGATTAAGGAAGCACAACAGGTTGATGCTGAAGTTCAACAGATTAGGTCAGAGTATGGAAATGAGAAGCGAGATGGTTTCCATGAGTCGGATGATCAGGTAGCATGTTATCATGGGAGGATGATAGTGCTAGATATGGATAACTTGAGGAAGTAAGTCCTGGAATAAGCTCATTCTTCGATGTATGCTATGCATCCAGGGAGCACCAAGATGTATCGTAATTTAAAGGAACTGTATTGGTGGTCTGGAATGAAGAAGGATGTTGCAGAGTTTGTTCTAAGGTGTCCTGTGTGTTAGCAAGTTAAAGCTGAACACCAGAAGCCTGCAGGAACAATGCAACCTTTACCCATACCACAGTGGAAGTGGGACCATGTTACCATGGACTTTGTTGTTGGCCTACCCAGGACAAACAAAGGACATGATTCCATTTGGGTAGTTGTAGATAGGTTGACTAAGACAGCGCATTTCTTACCTGTCAAAACAACCTATTCTGCTGAAAGGTTATCACAGTTGTATGTGCAAGAGATAGTGTGTTTGCACGGAGTTCCTGTCACAATAGTTTTTGACAGAGGTCCTCAGTTTACAAGTCATTTTTGGGAACAGTTACACAGAGCCTTAGGCACCAAGCTAAGGTTTAGTACAGCCTTTCATCCACAGACTGATGGACAGTCGGAAAGGACCATACAAACCTTAGAAGACCTGTTGAGAGCATGTGTTCTCCAGTTTACCGGAAGTTGGGATCTACACCTAAGCTTGATAGAGTTTGCTTATAACAATAGCTATCAACATAGTATTGATATGGCACCTTATGAAGCCTTGTATGGTAGACGTTGTAGATCACCTTTGTGCTGGTATGAGACTGGTGAGCATCAGTTATTAGGACCTGATCTTGTGCAGCAAACTACAGAAAAGATTAAGGTAATACAACAACAGATTAAGACTGCACAGGATAAGTAGAAATCTTATGTTGACAAGCGTCGTAGACCCTTAGAGTTCCAGGTTGGAGATAGAGTGTATCTCAAGGTCTCACCTTGGAAAGGAGTCCTTCGTTTTGGAAGGAAAGGGAAGTTAGCTCCTAGATTTATGGGGCCTTATCCAATCATTGAACGGATTGGAAAAGTAGCCTAAAGACTAGAGCTTCCACCAGAGTTACAGAGGTTACATCCTGTGTTTCACATTTCTATGCTAAAGAAATGTCACCCTGATACTGAGTCAATTCTACAACCTATGGAGGTAGAATTGAATGATGATATATCTTATGAGGAAGGACCGATGTCAATCCTTGATAACAGAATTAAAAAGTTAAAGAAGAAAGATATAAGCCTTGTGAAAGTCCTCTGGAACCACCGTGGTGTTGAAGAAGCCACTTGGGAACTAGAGGATGAGATGAGAAGGAAGTATCCTGCCCTTTTCTCTTAATATGTTTTATCGATTTCGGGGACGAAATCCTTGTAAGGGGTGGATAATTTGTAACATCCCTGACCTGGGTTATGAGTTAACCCTAGGTGTTTTGCCTAATTATGTAATTAAGATACTGGTGATTATCTTTTTTGCATGTAATTAAGTTCCTGAGGAACATACTTTTCCTTTTCTGTTCCTTTTAAACAATGTTGAATTGATTGTTTTGTAATACAGGGACCTATGTGCAATTTACCCAGTTAGAAGGGTTAACTTGCAATTTGCACATGTTGAGATGTTCCTCTGATGTTGAGACATCATAAGAATGATTATGGTAAAGTTTGAGGGATTTCCCAAGCTTGAGCACCAAGGTGCAGCTGTGGAAGCAATCCCTGTGCTTGAAACCCTAAATTGGAGTAAAGTGCAATTTACCCAATTTGATGGGTGCAACTTGTAAAATACACCATCTAAAATATCTTGTAATACTCTTGTCATCATTTAGAGAAGAAATGATAAAGAAGTCACTTCAATTGAATAATCATATAATGAAAAACACCTTTGTGATTGAATAATCAAGGTGTAAGTACTATAGCCCTTTTATGTGTGTGCTTTAGTAATAAGTTGATCTTCTTGCCTTCATTTCTTGAACTTAGAAGAAGGTTGTCCTTAGAAATAAAAGGTAGGGGCGAGCAAAGAAGACAGGGAGGACTTATATGAGAAAATGAGGAAAACCTATGTACTTATGTTGAAATTCCACCCAAGTATATAAGCCCTTTTCCTCACTTAGCAAAGGAATGTTTCTTTCGTTTCCTTCACTGTTCCCCCTTGCTCAACTGACTAAGGAGAGCTCTAGAGCTCAGAAGGACGACCAGGGGAGTGCAAGGTAGGTTTGGATCCTTCCTTTTTCTTAAATTCTTGGATGAAACTCGAATTCAAGGTCAAATTCATGGCTAGCTCACTTAGCTCTATCTTTCTAGCCATCTCTTCTCAACTTTCCTTGGAGGATTCACCTTGGCCGACCTGTGGAACTTCTAGGATGCCATTAAAGGCTTGGAGCTCGAAAGCTTGGAGCTCAAGGAGCAAGCTTTAGGCGGGTTTTATAACTCTAAACCAATGCTTTGTTATATACATCTTTTCTATGCTTTTAGTTGCTAGTTCTTCTTCTTCCCTATCTTCCCTTGCTTCCTTGCAAGCAAATCTGTGAGGAACTGTTTCTGTTCTTGAGCTAGAAGATGAGGGCGTTATTTCCTATGCTTATCCACAGTTTTCCACTTTACCATACGACCTCAACCAATTGCCCATACGGTTTACAAAACCGTTTGGTGGGCAAACGGTTTCAAGGTCGTATGAAGGCATACGGTTTCAAGACCATATGGCCGCGTTGACCAAGCGTGGACCGTATAGGAATCCTGTTCATAATTATGAAGGTTAATCACCCACAAAATTTTAGAGGTTAACTTCAAAGGAATCGTGAGATATAGGCAAAACAATTAGCAAATTCAATTGAATTTAGTCCTGATTTTCAATCTGCTTAATTTGCCCTTTTTGGGCAAACGGTCTCAAGACCGTATAAGATGGTTGACTAAGTGTGGACCGTATGAGATTACTGTTCATAATGATGTTAGTTAATGACTCACCAAATTTGATGGACTAATTCCAAACTAGTTTAGAGTTGAAGGTTGATTACTAGGACAAACCCTAATTGAAATCAGTGCTGAAATCACAATGAGCTAATTTGAGATTTTGGGTTGATTAGCCCAAACGGTCTCAAGACCGTTTGGGGAATCATCCAAACGGTCTCAAGACCGTTTGGGGATCACCCAAGACCGTATGGAGGTCTGGGGTCAAGTATAGTTGACCAATTGAAGGTACAAAGATACCAAATTACATTGCAATTAAGTATTGATGTAATGATCAACTCAATAAATCAAACCTTGATGAATTTTCACTAGAGTCCAAAGGATGGATGGGCAAACGGTCTGGAACTCATCCAAATGGTCTCAAGACCGTTTGGAACTCATCCAAACGGTCTCAAGACCGTTTGGTGACAACCCAAGACCGTTTGGAGGTCTAGGGTTAAAGTAATTTGATCAATTGAGGGCCCAATTACAATGGGTTATTGAAATAATCAAATTGCTATTTTGTGACTTAATTAAGGTTCAACCCCTATCAAATCAATCTAGTTTTTGATGAATTCTTGGGCAAACGGTCTCAAGACCGTTTGGAGGATATCCAAATGATCCCAAGACCGTTTGGGCCAAGTTTGAGCCCAATTGGAGGTCAACTGATGGGTTCAACTTTGAATTGATTCACATTGTTGAGTGTTGATGGATTGAACGTTTATAGACCTTAATTGAATCAACTCCAACCCTAATTGGATATCAATTGAAGGTCAATTGAGTGACCAATTGGTTAAGGATAACCCTAATTGTCTCAATTGATAAGTGGTTAGCAAGCTTGAGACCAATTGAAGGCTTCAACACAGGAAACCCTAATCGAGTTTACCCTTTGAACCACCTTGGAGGTCCATACGATCTTGAGCTTTTGAGGGCATTCGACCTCAAGACCGTATAAGGTCATTCGACCTCAAGACCATATAAGGTCATTCGACCTCAAGACCGTATAAGGTCATTCGACCTCAAGACCATATAAGGTCATTCGACCTCAAGACCGTATAAGGTCATTCGACCTCAAGACCGTATAAGGTCATTCGACCTCAAGACCGTATAAGGTCATTCGACCTCAAGACCGTATAAGGTCATTCGACCTCAAGACCGAATGAGGGTAAACGGTCTTGAGTGTTATACGGTCTTGAAGTCAATCAAACCTTAAACGGTCTACAAAGCTTAAACGGTCTACAACCTTATACGATCTCAGGATCGTTTGAATGTTGAAGGTGTGAAACCTATTGGAGACTTTTGAAGTTAAGTCTGCCTAATGCCTTGAAGGCTTAAATGGTTTAATAGTTGTTCAACCTGAACCCTAATGATACCAAAAGACACTAAGGGTCAAGTGGTTAGTAAATTAACCCATGATGATGATCAATGTGTAATTTACCATAATACCCTTGAAAGGTTCAATTGAGTGAAACCTTGTTCTAATCAAACCCTAATCACTCAATAGTGGTGATTTGGTCTATGTTAATCAAAGAGGACTTAACCCAACCTGATCTAGATTGGTGTTATCACCATCTACAAGTATGAGGAGAGAGAAAGTATCTTAAGAAAGAGAAAGTACCCTTTTTGATGGAAATTCAAGTAAAGTACCTTCAATACACATGAATGTGCATGATTAGGGTATGATCCACCTATGCGAGATCATGGAACCCTAAATATGATAAATGATGAATCTTAAGCTAATCTGAGAGCACCAATGATGATGTTCCTCATACATGACAATGTTATGAGTTCAACTCACCATAATGTGAATAGTAAACCCTAATTCAAGGGTGATGACATGTAATGTGAATAGTAAACCCTAATTCAAGGGTGATGACATGTAATGAGAATAGTAAATCCTAATTCAAGGGTGATGACATGCAATATGAGTAGTAAACTCTAATTGATGAGAATCAGAGAACTTAGCTCTTATGACAAGAGTGGAAAGTATATTCTTGTTTTGAATTACCTTTATCAGTTAAATTAACCATGCAGGTTCTGATATGAAGGTGATCATATCCAGGTATGAGTGATGATACTATATTCATTGAAAGCATGTTGTTAGCTTTATGAATAGTAAAGTATCTTGATGCCTTGTCAGTGGCATCCTATGTTTTAATGGGCTGTAAGAGCCATGAATACCATCAAGGTCATGCTTTAGAGATGACTTGTGATGAGTATACTGAGAAATGATGATTTATGTGAGTTAGGTTTGTTACATTTAGTATTCTACTTTCATAGCTGTTATGCTACTGTTATTGTTTGAAGAACAATGTATGATGTAAAAGAATATTGAATGCACCTAACTAATCAAGTGTAATGTAGAGCCCTGATCATAGATCCATCATTGTCAGAGATCAAATGATGGTGAAACAAGTTTTCCTAAGGGAACTCCTGGATCACATGTTGTTGAGTATGTGGGGTATGTGGATGTGTAGAACCTTACATCCTAGTGTAGGAACTTGATGTAGATATGTAATCCGTCAATCCTTCACTACAAATCCATACCGCATCAGTAGCAGGTAAACACGAAATCTCCTGATGACGAAGAAAGCACAGATACCACATCAGTAGAAGGTAAACATGAAATCTCCTGATGACGAAGAGAGTACCAAACGCCACTGTAACTCTAAAAATAGCGAAGGACCAGATTACCCTGGTGAGCTATAATAGTAGAGACACAATATGTCCTACAAGTGATCCTCTTACTGACTGAGGAAGGTGAAGGTCATGAGAATCCGACTCTTTCGATGACCTAGTATGATACTAAGGCACTTAACAGTGTTTGGTTGGGTTATGAGTGGTAAACCTCATCTCCACAGGGCATAATAATAAGAATGTTTGAAAAACATAATCTACAGCGTAGTATACCTGTTAAAGGTAACTATGAGCTAATTGATTGATGTTACACTGTATAGTGCATATGTTCTTTATGCTTAAAAATGTTGAGCTCTTGTTTACAACTGCAATTGCTATTGAATACTTTGAAAGTTTTTACTGCTTAAGTTATTCTTTGATGTTATAATAAAGCTTCTGGCAGAGAGTTATAACTCTCGTTGGGACAATTATGTAAAATTGTCTCACCCCGTAGATTTCAACTTTTTAGGTGGACGTCGGAGACGGAGGAACAGGTCTACAGGTGACCAGTCCCAGCAGCAACAGCACCAGGAGCAGCAGTAAATCTCAGGTGGAGATTTATCCTGCCATGTGGTGTAGTTAGAGTCAGTCCTATGTGTCCTCTGTACTCTCAGGTCTTGGAGTCTTTTGGTTATGAGTTCTTGAGATTTTGTGTCTTGTTGTATATAATTACTCAAGAAGTAATTATCATGAGATGTAAATAGTTTATCTCCTTTTAATGAATGAAGCTTTATGGATTCAAGCTCTTGTCTCGAAAAGTTTTAATTTCCCGTGATTTTTGTCTTCCGTTGTTGATCGATTCGCTTCCGCTAAGTTTAAATCATGTTTATATCGTGGTTTGGAGATCAGAGCCCACAGGCATAGTCGAAGGCATTGTACATAACCTCAAAAGGGTAGCTCTAGTCTATATCCACAATGAACATGTGGTGAAATTGGATTCTCTTTTAGAATGAGAAAATGCATTTAAACAACTATCATAAAAACTAAAATCCACATTCATTTGAAGCAATTTTGTAAGTGTCTTGATGATTTTAATAAAATATTTGATAAAACACCAATAGAACCCAGTGTGTCCCAAAAAGCTTTTCACTATGTTCACCAATGATGGTGGAGGAGGTTTATAGATTAGTTCATTGTTTACAAGGTCTACGTCCATGCCTTTTTAGACACCTTGTATCCAAAGGCAATGCCCTCATTCACCATCATGTGTCACTTTATAGAATTAGGAAGCAAGTTTTTGTCCTCATGCCTTCATAACACCTTGACTAAGTTGTCTAGGCAATCTACAAAAGACTTTGCATACATAAAAAAATATCCATGAATATTTATAGGCACTGCTCCACCATATTCAAGAAGATGGAAACCATGCACCTTTAAAATATAGCAGGGGTATTAAAAAGGTTGAAAGGCATGTGAAAGTATGTGAAAGTGCCATTAGGGAAAGTGATGGTCGACTTATCTTCATCATCAAACACTATGGAAATTAGATTGTAGTTGGAATACCCATCAAGAAAATAGAAGTTAGAGCAATCGGAGACCCGCTCTAAAGTTTGATCGATAAACAAAACTAAAAATGATCCTTTAAAGTGGAAGTTTTAAGGCAATGATAGTCTATGAAAACTCATCATCCTATTACCAATATAGTTGAAACCTTTTCACAATATTAGTCATAACAGAAATCCCCCCCTTAGGCATGACTTGCGTAGGGCTTAGTCACTTAGATTTAGAAATTGCATAAATAATACTAGAAGATGATAGGTTTATTACCTCCTTTTTTACTACTTGGGTAATGATGTTATTTAGCAACCTATGGGCTCTAATTTATCCTTCATCCGTGTTAATTTAATGTCACAAACTAGGAGAAATGACTTTAATATCAACAATGGACCAACTGAATGTTGCTCGGTAGTTCTTCAAGACTGCCATCAACTATTATTCTTATTAAGAGATCCTAAATGAGGAGATTAAAATAGGAAGCTTCTCCTGTAATGCAAGGAATACATATTACATATGTGGAGGTAGAGGCTTCAATTCAAGCTCGGGATCAAATTCACGAGATGTTACTAGAGGTGGGTTGGTGGTCCCATATCTTCAAAGTTCTTGGTGTCAGAAAGGATAATGATTGTAGAAGTGCATCACACTCCTCCAAACAATTATCATGAATAGTAATCTCTATTAGATTAATAAAATAAACATTGAGTAGTAAACTAGGATAAGAGTGTTGAATTGTTGCCACTATTGTTTTTGTAATATATGATGGAGCGTCAAAGTCAGTTGGCTCCCTTGGGTAATTTATAGCTCTAGATAATGATACCATGCAATCACCTGTAGCTACAGGAAGGCTTGACCACTTGATGCTTGAGGTTGGCTACATCAAGGGAGGGATTTTCAAGAACCAAAGATAGGTTCAGGTTGGAATGTTGCATGACAAGACACCCTTCAACACCTCTAAGCTTTGCTTATTGTTCGAGGAGTTGGAACCCCGTTCTATCATCTCTAATTCCTAAGGTGAGCTTCCTCTTCCCAATTCCAATGTTACATCTATTGTGGTCTAGAATGGTATTTTGAAAAGAACTTCAAAACCATAGTCCTCCTTCATTTTATAACCAATAAGTCAAGTGGAAATATAAACCCATCCAATTTTCCTAGGACATCTTCACACATGCTAGAAGGTCTGACAAAGGACTTATTGGGTGGTTCTATCGTTGTATTCCTTCTTCCAGCCCCTTTATCCTTATTTTTTCTAAGGTTTTCAGAGGCATGATATTTATACTCGCTCTTTAATCAGAAAGAGCATCTTCCAAATGTAGTCTACCTATAGAGCAAAATATGTTAAAGCACCTAGATCCTGGTTTTACTTTAACAATTTCTATAAATCAACATGCTCACTTATGCATGAACAACTACCACATTTGAGTCTCATATCTACTGCTTCATATTGATTATATATTTAAGTAATTTTCCATACAAAGGAATATGTTCAATGGCTTCAACCGAGGGGATGTTGATATACAACCTGTGAATTATACTAAGAAACTTATTGAAGAGTTGATACACTTTTCTATTCAGCAAGATACCGAGAAACAAAATTGAAACCAATATCTACCACTGGCGAGGTGATGTATATGTGGGTTTACATTTTTCTTTCCCTCTAAATCTACATTGGTATGAACTCCTCTTAAATAGGCTCAAGTGTTTGTTGGGGTTGCACAACTTCTACTTTTGTGTCAAGAACATGCACATAAGGCTCCTAGTGCTACCCAACATCCTGCCATGTTGAAGGTTTTTCTATCCTTTTCACTAGAAAGAGGGACTACCTTAGTCTGTTGAATGTTGTGTGGAACTCTAGTATTACCTAGGAAACATGTATTACTGGATTATTTATAGATGTACAATGTCAGAAGCTAGTTGAGAAATCATTATCTCCATGCTCCTTATTGGAGACCCTTGATCTTTCTACTCCCTACATGATTTATCAATGTAGGTATGGTTCTTTGTCATGAAATTTGAAACAAATCCCCTAACTTGTCAAGCCGACTTTCCCTCATTATTTCTAGTTTTATTGGAAATAATGTGGTTGTTTCTATGTATGTGGTTGCCATTGTGATGGATCCTATTAGCAACCATTGATATCCTTCCTAGAAAATTTAGGACTATTTCTCTATGGATTACTCATTCCTCTTATTGATTGTATATTGTATTGCTTCCAACTATTTTGTAAGTTGACACATCTGTGACTTGAGCTCATTCATGTCACGTTCATCCATATCACTCTTTTTTAGCCTATTTTTTCTCACTATCACACCAAGACTGATTCCTGACTATATTCTTCATTATTTTCTAACATTTTCTAGTCTTATTGTTTAGGAAAAATCATACCCCTATGTTATTGAGTGTGGTCCTATCCCCTTAATTTAGGTCATAGTAAGAAAAATTAACTCAGTCAAAAGATAAATGTTGTGGTGGGTGACCTTTCTAAGAATGTCTTGGTAACATTCCCATGCCTAATAATTTGATTCAATGAACTGCTTCTTGAAGTTGTGAATCTTCCCCATGAGTTGTGTAGTCTTTTGTTGAGGGAAGTATCACTAAAAAATGTACCTATAATTTCATCCTTTGTCTTGTCTAGTTGTGAATCTATACTCTATAACCATATCTTCATCCTATCCATGAGAGTGAATGGTAACAACTTCACAAAAATTACTATTAGAGCCACCCTATCGATCTTCCATGTATCATAGCTTCCACGAATCTATTGATATGTTTCATTGGGTCTTCATGAGTGTGTCCATAGAATGCCTAGGATTTCACTAGAGCCACAAGGCTTGGATCTATCATATAGATGCCTATGTTCATAGCATGCCCCTTAATCAAACCCAACTACACGATAGAGGAGGATGCTTTGATTATTTCTCAAATAATTTGCTCCTCAATCTCCACTACATGATTATCATCATTCGACTTATTAGACATCTTCAATTCTCATGGTTCTACCTTTGGTACTTCTAGGTTAATCACATGATCCTCTGGATTCCATAATTGTACTGCTTAATCAGACCCAATTGCATGGTAGAGGAGGATGCTTTGATTCATTTTCAAATAGGCCACTCCTCAAACTCCACTACATGGTCTTCACCATTCTTGTGATTAAAAATATCCAATTCTTGTGGTTCTACTTCTGGTCCTTATGGGTCAATCAGATGTTCCTCTTGATTCTCCAGTTGTATTGTGGTTCTAGTGGTGGCAGTGTAGATTTAGTTAGCTTTGTAGAAGAAGCTAAAACTTCTCTTGATCATTGGAGAATATGTTCATGATCTATAGACGAAGTGGATGGACTTCTGCATTGGTTGATCTATGGGAGGACCATGAACTAGTACCTAAAACAAAATAAAGATGTGGGAATTACACCTTACTAGTATTTGATGATGAACAATTTTTTTTGCAATAGTGAATTAGGAAAGGGATAACAGAAATGTTGCCTAGTGTGGCCAATTTTGATATTCATAGTTCTAGTGTTTCTAATATAGCGGCAATGACGCCAAAATTTTGACATATATTTCCCGTGCATGTATAACACAAGTGTGTGTGTGGTAGTGATATCAGATGATTGAGTTCCAAGTGTCAAACATAGGAAGTTGGATGCTAGATACTACTACTAACCAAAACAAAATTAACAAGGCTAATGGAAAAGATTGAATTGTTTTTCTAAAAATTAAGAACGAAAATTAACAAAAAGATGAAAAGGTTTTTTGAATTTAGAAGTTCAGGTTCTCTAGGATAATTGGTTTTACCACAATGCAAATTACTAGAATTCTTTATACCCAAAAATAAATTAACAATTCTTGTTTGAATTAGTTTTTTTAGCTTCAATACCTACTTTCACATTGCACTACATTATTAAATCTAATCAAAGACTCACTTTCACAATTTTCAAGTAATATACTAAATGATAAAAGATCTCTCTTTGGATACCTAACCTCACAAATATCATCCCTCTTTGAAAATGATTTATTAATTGTTTTAATAATAATCTATAAACATTTAAACCCTTGCTTGTACTTGTTAAATATTTGAAGCATGCCTAGGGTGATCAATCATGAACATGACAAATGAACTACATTATCTTTAAAATTCCAACAACAAAATTTCTTTCTGAATGAAAACATTCAAGTACACATTAACACCAGGATACTCTGGGGTCTTGAAGAAGAGGGGATTAGCCCCACAAACTGAACATGGTATCACAATGAGTCTCAAAGAAGAAGATAAACATTAAAATAACTAGAAGGAACCAAGGAACCATGAATAATTATGGTCCTATCTAAACATGAGTATGAATAAATAGCTAAATGATTCCCTAGAGGTGTCAAGATGATCCTTTTCCATAGTTTCAACTCTTTTTCCTCTTCTCATATGTGTCTTTTCCAGGTATGCTATCCACTATGATGATTGCTCGTGATTTAGATCAAAAAAAAAATTTATAACTGAGACATAATCCAGATTGTTGAATTTTAACTCAAAATCATGTACAAAAATACTTTTACATTGGTGGTACTAAGATACTTGGTGGCATCGACATCTCTATTTCCTTGTTTGATCAGAAGTCGGACACTACCAACATTGTGAGATGTGGTGGAACTAAGATGTTATTGTGACATTCTAGACACGCTGTTGAGATCATCGATCTGATGGTTGATATCACCAAACTAGGTTCTTGGTGGAACCAAGATAGTCACTACTCTTGTCTTTTCCCATTGACTTTGTATCCACTTTTTTTATACATTGCTTGGCACCAAGATCAACCTTGATGGCACCAATTTTGCTTGAATGTAGGCAACAGACCTAAAATGTTGTGAACTATACATAGGCTAAGATATAATATGATAATTTTGTACTAAATGCATGAATATTAATGAAATTGATGCACACGAGTTTCATAGGCTAGTTTGACATATTATGAGTGAACTCAAATAAATCTGAGAATAAATATCATGAAGAATCATCCAAATTAGTCAGTGAAACAATGATAAAATTATGTGCATGAAGTTTGTAATATGCATATAGTATTAAAAACATGTAACTATAACTTTAAACATATTTACTAACCTTATATGTTATAATCATGCCCCATACTTTAAAACTTATTTATACTCATTTTATAGAAATTTATTGAACATGTGCTAATTGTTTGGAGTCATATTATGATTTGTAATCCTAATTAGATTTTTTAACATGAAACCATGATACACATCATATTGAGAGCCTGTGCTATCTAAATGCATCAAATTATATGATTTTTACTATTTAAGATGGTTCAATGTTTATATTGAGCATTTATCCACATTCTTGGTCATTTTCAAGTACAATTGAACTTCACAGAGTCGATACTATCGACACCAAAAGTTAGTGGTACCGACTTCACATCAGTACTGGACCAGAAAAGACTCACACAGACTCGATACTACTGACACTCAAAGTCGGTAGTACCGAAACCTCGTCAGTAAAGCACAAGGATAATTTGTGAAAATTCGGTACTACCGAGTTCACAAACTCGGTACTACTGACACAAAAGTAGGTAGTACCGACTCTTCCTGACTCAAATATATAAGGAGGGGTGGTGAATCCATTTTCTTCACACCACTTCTTCCACTCCTCCTAAAACTCAAAGTAGAGCTACACCAGGCGTTGACGATTTTCACCGAGCTGACGATCTTCACTGAGCCTCTCTTTCCTCTTCCTCCTCCTTGCATTAGCATCATGGCACCAAGGAGAGGCCTGTCTACGTCGGAAGAGCAAGGAAAGTTGGTCCCTCAATCAACAAGCATCCAACATCCATCCTTGGAGATTAGGAAAGTCTATGAAGAGTTGCAGACGAGGCCGATGGTGCCTACATGATATGCAGAACGTGCATTGATCGAGCAAGCAGGCTTCACTGAGAACATGCGATGGGTGTGTCAGAAGCAACTCAAGGAGGGATACAATCCCTTCTTCAGTTACTGGAAGACTTACCTGGAACTCATCCTTGAGTTCTTGGCATCGCTAGATGTTCTTGTTGCCCCCAAGCAGTAGTTAGGAGGTGAATGGAGGGAAGGTAGAGTCAGCTTCCGCCTTTTCGACAACAACTACTCCATTACTCTATGGGCCTTCAACAACATCTTGAACTGGTCTCACATTCCAGAACGCTCGGTCCTTTCTGATTTTGACTTTGACTTGGCTTGGGAGCAGCTGACTGAGGTTCTGCAGGGCTTTCACATAAGTTGGCATGTCAACTTTGTTACTGACATCGAGCACCCCTTTGATCGAATCCTTCACCGCCTCTGCACCAACTTCATCTTTGCTCATTTCTGTCAAGCTCAAGGAAAGGTTCAATAGGCAGACCTCTACTTCCTCTACATGCTATTGGATGGAGAGACTATCAACTTTGGAGCCTTCCTTCTTCTCGACATGATCTCAGTTTGGTACAACATGACAAGGAAGGTGTCTATTGTATTTGGGGGTCTCATCACCCCCATTGCACTGCAGTTATGCGTTGACTTGTCTACCCTCACACCAATGAAAAATACAAAGAAGGTGGACCTCCTGCACTTTCACAAGGTGATCATCCTTGGCTTCCACCACAACATGTTGTATGCGACTTGCACACATCATAGAAAGTTCCGCAAGCGGAGCCTCCCTAGCCCCATCTTCATCTGCATGGAGTAGAACATCTTTGGTGGACACTGGATGGGGGGGGTAGAAGATGCATCCAGGGCTGCAGCTCATGATGATGACGAACATCAAGATGATGATGACTCTGATGGCGTTGAGGAGGTCACTATCCCCATCATTCGGAGAGCGATCCCGTGAAAATAGGCTCGCCGCTACGCTGCCTCGACTTCTTCTGTCCTGCCCTGTTCTCAGGAGGAGCAAGACCCATACAACATGGTGGGTTTATATGGGATGTTGCAGTAGATTCAGACTAGACATCAGCAGCATCAGGCGACATTGGCCGGTGTTCAAGATATACAAGGAAGGTTGTACCAAAACCAATAGGCGATTTATGAGAATGAATGCCTTCTCTTAGCCAACCAAGAGAATGTTCACATGCACCTATAGTGGATGGAGCGGTACCAGCAGCCCTTCTTTGACCACTATTGGAACTAGGGGTACTTTGCAGGGTACCCAAAGCCACAGCAGATGCCACTACTGGATCTATCTTTTCATGGGGTGTTTCCCCCTCATGACCCCAACATTCCTCAGCCACCTCCATTTTGAGAAATGGTACCACTATTCCACCTCTTAAGTGTGAGTATTGACTATGTGGACATAGTCATATTCAAGCTTGGGGGGTGCTAGAAAAGCATTCTATCTTCATTTTTTATAGTTTTTCTTGCATTTTTTTTATCTTAGTTGTTTTATTTGTAGTTTGGGTTATGCATTGTTAGGATCCACACCTATCTAGTGTAATCATGTAGCAGTAATGCATGGTTGAATATGTCGATTCATAGGTGTTAATGAAAATAAATGGAGGTGTCTTTATAGCTGAATTTGTGACATCTTGGTGCAACACCACTTGAGGAAGTGTTTGGTTAAGTCAGTCTAGGATATAGGATATGAATGAACATCTAAATCAAAATGGAAAAGTAAATGAAGATGTTGTTGAGCCTAAGCAAATAAAACCTCTAATGAGATCTTAAATGGAAATCTAAGAAAGAATCCCCAATATTACCCTTTGCACAGGTCATTAAAGAGGGACATATCATAATCTTATGAAAGGAATTGTCTCCTAGTTATGTGATTCTGCCCATCCTTTCCATCTAATTTTTTATTCACCACCTCATGATGAACGATTGCTCCAACTTATTTGATTTTATTGCATTGCATGGCATGATAGATGACATGGTAGATTAGCTTACCCTAATTTGCATTTGAAAAAAAAAACAAAGTTGCATTTGTATGCATGTACAACCTTAGTGCATACCATCTTAGTTACATAGAAATTGCATGTAGATTATATATATTTCATCGCTTTCATTCCTTTTTTGTGATGTTGATTTTAGCCTCTATTTGTGAAGATTGAAGAAGGGGAATACCTCCACATAAAAAAAAGTATGAATTGAAAGCCCGAGCATAACCCAATCATGCCAAAGACAAGAAAAATTATGGGCTAGGAAAAAACTTATCTCAAGATTTCTTAAGGAGAAAGTATGTCCTTGAGTCTTCTTTAAGGGATGAATTAATTCACATGATGTATTTGTTTGTTTTTGATAGTCTCGTTTATGAGATAGCTTCATGCATGCATCATGTGCCAATAAGAAAAAGAAAGAGAAAAAGACATTAGGCATTAGGTCTCATGCATAACATTCTTTTCACTGATCATAATTCTTTCTGCATAAATAAGTTGGATTTACTTGTGATTCTTCAATTGCCATCCATCTCATATCATTAATTGCTCTCATTAGTAGGCAGGCCACTCAAATGATTTATCTCCTCATCCATTATTATAAGGAGATTTGCTTCCAAGTAGTTGGTAGGTAGGAGAGAGCATTTTAGATTTGGGAATCACATAGTACACCAAGCGAATGCCTGAATTATTATGATATTAACTACTTTCTTGATAATGTTCATTGATCAAAAGGTGGACATCTTTTATATAAATTTTTAGTCGTTGTAGAGTAGTTATTGGTTCAGTGATCATTAGATGTTTTAGGGATTGTCCGGTGGAAATGATTAAGAAAAGAGTTCATGTATTATATCCTTTTGCTGACTTACATCAAACAGATCCAAGAGTAGTGTTGCTCGAGGACGAGAAACATTTAAGCTTAGGGGAGTTTGATACATGGGTTTTTGTCATTTTCACATGCATTTTTTGCTTGATTTTATGTGTTGATTTTTCATTTATTTGATTAATTATGCATAAAATGCTATTAATAGTTTGTGCTATCTAAATCCATCAAATTATATGATTTTTACTATTTAAGATGGTTTAATAATTATCCCAAGAATTCATCCACGTTCTTTTGCATTTTCATGTACAATTGAACTTCATAGATTTGATACCACTGACATTAGAAGTCAGTGGTACCGACTTCACATCAGCACTGGACCAGAAAAGACTTGCATAGACTCGATACTACTGACACTCAAAGTCGGTAATATTGAAACCTCGTCAGTAAAGCACAAGGATGAATCACAAAAAGTCGGTACTACCAAGTTCACAAACTCGGTACTATCGAGATAACATTAGTAAGGCAGTGCTCGGACGACCTAAAGAGTCGGTGCTATCAAGACAAGTCAATAGTACTATCGACTTCCAAGTCGGTACTACTGAGTCTGCCCGATTTGGCAAATCTGAAGATAGCAATTTAATCCAACAACTGGTGTTATTTTGTACTGTAAGTGACTCCTATGAATGAAGGGGGTTTGTCCAGACAAAAGGAGGCAACTATTATTCATTGCATGACACCTGAGAGAGAGGAGAGAAGAGAAAGGAACCGAAGACTTCACCTAGGATGATCTGAGCACCTTCTGAAGGGGAATTGGCATCCGAAAGATAGCAGATTGCACGCACGACGTATGTGATCATCCGAATCAGCTATTCTCTAGGGGTTACTTAGTTTTTATAATGTTTCCCATATTTTTCTCTTTCTCTACCATGTATTCATCAATAAAAACCATGTGGAGCTAAACCCCTTGATTCCTTAGGACCCGGGTGTAGCCCAAATATGCATTGTAATTGATTTCCATGCATTAATATCATCTTTGCCCCTATTTTCTGGATATAAATCTATGAATTTTCTTTGTTCTATTTATGTCTGATCAACATAGATATATTTTTATACTCTTAATCATTTCGGGAGAGGGGTTAAGGGTTGGAAAGAATAGATTTACCCATTTATTGCACCCCATGGGAAATGTGGAGAATAAACAGGAGGAGAAACCCATAGGTTAATCATAAAGCACCTAAC